>OX596343.1:1999658-2178820 GCA_951394405.1 Coprinellus micaceus
CCAATCCCAAGATATCTGTTCTCCAGTACGGCGCCTTTGGCCAAAATCACACGAATTTCGGCACTTTTTGGCCAAAGGCGCCGTACTGGAGAGCAGATATCTTGGGATTGGAGGAAGGTCTTCGTGCAAAATAACCTGGAACCTCGAGAATGGATGTTAGACCACAACATATCTAATGGATAAGTGGGTTCCATATGCCTCTGATACGCAGTACTGTCATCAGTACAGCCAAAATCCCACTTTTCTTGTTGGCCATGCATCTCACCGCGCGGTTAATATAAAATATTTGTAAAATTCATATCTAGATAGGAGTACATGTCTGGTGTAGAACCTACTTTACCGTATTGTAATCGCTTCTTTCGTTGGAGAGATATGAGGTCGCGGAAACGACAACTTTGCAAATCACGTGTGCAATACTTTTGATCGCCACTGTATGTGACACAATTTCAGGTTCTCATCTTTTTCCACTGGGAAGAGTCCGGCGAAGCGACGCTGTGACGGACAAGGAAAGAGAGAAGAGCTGAACCAAAGGACAGCGGAGGGACGTCGATCACACGGCCGTCAACAAAGCAGGGATTCGTGAGTCGTGTGCCAAACACGAGGGCCAGCCCGAAGGCAGGGATGCCCTTGGTACGCTCCAGAATACCTGCCTGCTCGACATCAACCATCCTGACTCTTCCAAGTGAGCGAAAATGCGGAAACGATGACTGACACGCTCACGCTATTTCTGGTGAAACGACCCCCTAGCAATGATCCTTGGTCTTTGGGCGCCAATACTTGGATGGGAGCCCAAAAGAGGGCAAAGTGGTACCAGTGGTAGCACATGTTTCTGGCAAACAATCGGAAGGGGTAAAGGAAATGCGGGTGCGAACGGAGCAATATACGGAGGTACATAGTCGAGATAAAGGTGTATATCGAAAACAGTTGACTGGTGTCCAAGATGCTATGTAATTGGGTCGTGTCAAGGCGTAAAGTTTGTCTGAAATGAAACGGGAGGAGCAGCGTACAGCGATGGTTTGAAGGCATGAACGCAACGGACGGGTTGAGGCAAAGGGAATAAGTGTTGGGAATATACCTAAAATTAGGCGCCCAAATAAAGCACAAACCCGGTGAACGTATGAAGAAGCCTGGACGGCACTGGGCACATGTGCAATTGCGTCCGATGGTGGGGTAATAAGGTATAGCGTAGGCCGGGGGACTTCCATGAAGTTAACCGAGACAAGGCGGCTTCGAGAAGGCATCGTGGGTGGGTCAGGTGGGAAGCATATGTGTTGAAGTAAACGCCGATGTGGGAACTGGGATACGATGTCCCGTTGAGGCTCGGCTATGCTTGTAGGTTTGCTGGGGCGGGTGGTTTTCTGGCTAGGCCAAGTGGATCGAACGTTTAAACGACAGGTCAATAATGACGACACTTAGGGGTTAAGGAGATCGAGAGTGGTCCAGAACGGTGCCAGAGAGCGCTGCATAAACCATGCCAAAGAAGGCGGCCCAAGGCGTCGAAGCGTGGGGGTAACAGAAGTCATCAGACTCGGCGAAGCAATTATTATGCAAGGTTCCACCTCGGCTTGCGGAAGGCAGCAGGCAACACGGGACACGGTGTTCGTCAGGAAAGCTTCACAAATACGACATGGGACAGGTCCTGCATGGGCACGAGTTCCACGTCAAGGGGGTTGGAGTGCTCAACAAATGACGCATCCGCAACACCCCGTGTTGGCATTGTCCCCTGGGTCTGGTGCACCAGTGCTGTTCGTCCTATCGGACCCTGCAAACACAGATAAGAGTTTGGTTAAATGTCAAAGTAAACAGATAGACAGGTGGAGGATGACGTACCCCGCCCGAACGGACCACGTCCAGACTTCTTTCCCGAGTCCGCTTCGCCTGGGGGAGGGAAAGGCCGGATGGAGAGGTGCATGATTGTCGAGACGGGTGTGTGGCCATGCGATGCCCCTCCTGGGGTTACAGGTGAGTTTGCGGGAGTCGAAGCAGGTAGGTGGGTGGGGAGCTTAAGGTCTAGAGGTTTCTTGTGTCAGTCCACAAACAGGATACCAAGAAGCATGATGATAGCGCACCTCGCAAGGTCTCGTCGTCCTGCAACATCCTCCCTAAGTGTAGCACCCGCAGATATGACGGTGCTGGGGGCCTATCCTCTATCTCCTGCCCGGGTTGAACTGTGTCATTCGGCTGTGCGCTCCACGCAGCCCAAGCTAGCTCCTTCACCCGCCCAATAGTGGTGTCAGGGTCAAAATTCATCAACCGCTTCCGTCCGCTCAGGAAAAGGAAGTTGATGTACGTCTGGGCCGTCTGGGGTACTTGTAGCTGTAGCTGGGGTGCCGGGGTCGAGGCAGACGTGGATTCTGCATGGGGTGTCGCCGTTCCTTTCTCGTTCGGTGGGACTTCTGCTGGAATAGGGGGTTGTGGATCAGGATTTGAAGATTCAGGTGCCGGGCCATCTTGAGGCTTCGGAGTAGGCGAAGGGGAGGTATCATCTTTGGGTGTGATATCTTTGCGTCCCGTGGAGTCGACGAGGGGCGTTATGGAGGTAATGGTTTTAGCGTCCTCCCCGTCCCGCGGTGGTGCAGACTGAGAAACCGTGTTGTCGTCGCTTGCCATCTTTTATCGTATGATTTCCGGGTAGATTGTGAATAGGAAGGAAGCCCCAAAACCGCTGAACCACGATTTTGCCCTGGTCTTGTGAACCCGACACCAAGCCGACTGAGAATGGTCAGTGTTCCGTTGACAACTAATGCGACGGTGTCGTACCTAAGACCGTACCCTGGGTATACAAGTATGACAGGAGTCAACTTCCTGGCCGCGTATACGTCCTTCTAGCCGCCTAATGCCAACCAGAGCGAGAGCACTGCCAACGCTTTGAGGGGATTTACAGCTCGCCCTGTGATCTAAAACAATGCAATATCCACGGATTCAGCGCTCAGTCAAAGCTGCCTGAGCTCGTCACTGCACACCTTGCGTAGGCCCTCGTTCGAGGGTGTCGTCCGAGTCACAACCGTTGTCGTCGTCGTCGTCGAGAGTAACAAGCGAAAGTGTTCAGAACTGTCGCCGTTGTTGCTCGGTCCCCTGAATGATCGCTTAGTCAGCCGACTCCGCCCAGAATGAGTTGCTCGGGCAGCAGAGCTAATCTGAGGGAAGCTTCGAGGGACATGGGTGCGGAGTTCGCAGTAGGATGTTGGAAGAAGGCTCTAATGTGCTTTGGTGAAGCTTGAAAGCGTATGTTCACCGGCACGAGGCGAAACGGCCCTTCCGCAGGACAATGAGGCGGTGCGAGAACGCCATCGGCGCACCTTATTCCCAATTAGACTTCCCATTCAATCGCTCATCCGCTGTGACTCCGTTCGAGGCGTTATTTATGTGCGTCCTACCATGGCGTTAGACAGAATGTTATGGTCCGTCGTGGTGGGTACGGTCGCCCCGATCCCCAGCGCGTTGTCTTGCGCTTTATTTAGGTCGGTGGGCCTGCTGGCTTTCTTTGTACTGGCTGGAGTAATGTGCCTTTCTTCTGTGGTCAACTCTATGGGTGTATATGTGTCTGTATCCTCTATTTACGAGGGTGCACTGTGAGCCTTATCGCCATTCAAGCACTTTGCTTAGGACAGGCCGAGACCCAGCACGGAATTACCGTGGATGCAGGAATGGGAGTAGAGAGACATTGAGATAGATTCCCAAGCTCAATATCGTGTGGCGATGCCCGTGGCTTCTGGGCGCTTAACCAGTGGCTGTCAGTTCGAGAGGTCGGGCGCTTAACTGGAGCCAGGATTCCCACGGCGGCCAAGCGGCGTTTGACCAGGGAAACCGAGTGTGGCGCGAGCAATTGAGAGATCCTCAACCGGTTACCCGGGGTAAAAATATTTATGCTTTCGTTAGCGCCAGACTAATCAACAGCTTCTGGGATAAGTTAACGTGAGTGGAGAATTCTCGGACCCAACTGCCAGTGGAAGTTCAAGTTTGCCGAGTAACGTCGCACGGTATAAGGGGCTCTGAGAAGAATCTTTACTGCGTGTTGAGAGGCTCCACTGTCAGAATAGGTTACAATAAGTGTGCGCCCCGCTTCACAGGTTGATCGAGGGCTTGCGGCTCTCCCTAAGGAGTCAACGTCCGGGTGGGGTGTCCTACGACACGTTGACATTGAGGCATCGTTACGCCGGAAACTAGCGCGTCCCCGAATCGCAGAGTTGTTCACTCTATTTGGGTCCCTGAGATATATAATGAGGCACAAACCACACGACCGAAAAGTAAACTTGAAAGCCCAGCCGAGCCATGTTGACCCAAGGGGGACCGGCGAGAGTCCGCAAGCAAATGCGAATGTGGGCTACCCTTTGTCTCGAGATGTCCGCACAGCCTCCCTCCCCACGCGAATGTGAAGGAACTTAGGAAGGGCGCGCCTACTCGATTTACCCTCCCTTTCGACAGTGCAACGGCAGTCAACGAGCGCGAGAGCCAGAAGTGAAGGCTGAATTGCAGCTGTCTCTCAATGCCAGTGTTCGGGCCCGCACATGCCAATTTTCTCAAGTGTGCTCGGCGCAGGCATTGGGTCAGACCTGACACTCTTCTTCAAACCTGTGAGTCCTTCCTCTATACTATCCTTGTATTTGTCTGGCAGACAGGAAGCCTACAATCGCAACGCCTCGATTTCCGGGAGGTTTGAACCCTGCACTTCATTTACTTCATATCCGATTCCATTCTACCCTGCGTCGCCCACCGCCTTGGCCTACTGTAAAGCCTCCCACCCTTATGTCTCCCGGGGAAAACGTGCGCCTACCTACACCTAAGCGACGATGTGGGCGAAGCCATTGTCGTACTAAATAAAGAAATATAAAGTTCCTATTCAACTGTCAGGTCACCTTATGTCGCTTCCCCGAATGCCCTGGAACCCAAAGCTCGTGGTGATGTTACGTTAAACTTCTTGTTTGTGACCATCCCAAGACAACCCAAGCAATGCTTACTAGACAAGGGGCGCGACCTCTCCCTGGGTTGCTTCCGTTCCGTTGAGGCACGAAGCAAAGTTTCCCGATCGCATCAACGGAATCAAATGCCATCTCCAAAAGCGGGATTACCCCTTTCGTCGTCCCCTATGTTTGATTGCAACTTCCTTTTCAAGCAAAACGTTTAACCAAGCTTCCTCTTTCAGAGGTCCCTTTATTCTGTGGTTCTGGCGCTGAAGCGCTCTGGAGATGCGCGATTTTGTTCGCGACGTTCGAGAAAACTGCGTGGGATGTGGGTGATAGATTTTGGCTGCGTGGGTGCGTCCGCAGCCGAATGGAGGTCTCGACGTCGCTGTTGCCGGTGTTGGGGCTGAACTTGGTCCGCCACAGGGTCTTTTGAATATAATGAACAATTGGCAATGTTTCTTCACGGATTTTACGACCGTATCCTCGTTCGCGTGGACCGTTGACCATCCCAACGGCGCTTATTCGAACGAATGTCGAGTCCCCGAGATCAAAGCGTACCGTCTTCTCCCTACGAAGCTCTACGCCGCACGCGGGTTTACCAAACCGCATTCAGTGGGCTCTACAAAATAGGTTCAACCTTTGTGCAAGCGCCTCACAGAGGAACAAGGCTCGTCCCAAAACGGAGCGCTAACTCGCGGCCTCTGGCGGGGTTTGTGAGGTTCGAAATAGCGACGACACGGTTCTCACGGCCTGCCGCGGTGATGCCGGGCGCTACCTGGACCCAAACCTCCTTGTTCTCCGCCATCGACCATGTTCGGGGTAGAGCTGGTGACATGAATTCTGCCGGTTCCTTGGAGATGCACAGGTGGCATGGCAGGCCAAGCCCACTCGGGCGTCATTGTACTCTGCGAGTGCTATAAAGTATGGCTTGTATCGACTTGGATTCCCCGCATCGATTCGATCCTCCTAGTTCCTTTCCAGCGCTCTTCGCTCTCTCCGGCGTTGAAACCCACTTTCTTTTGCGGCGCAATTCAATTATCTGGACCCACGATGCAGTTCTCAGTCGCCCGATTTGTCTCGGTCCTTGTCCTAGCGGGTGAGTGCTACTTTGGTGCGATTGAATTGGGACCTGTGGAGCTTACTTCCGATCCTCCGTCTTCTCAGCCGTTTCTATCTCTTCGGTAGCATCCGCACCAGTACCACTACCGGTGGCTGAAGCCCAGAACGCCGATGTTGAGGCTCGCCGGTGTCAGGTGCAAAAAGCATGCTACTAGATTCGCATCGGTGGTTGAGTAAGGCGAGGTGGAAACGGGATAAGGTGAGCACCCTTTTTCGTTACATCTCTAGATCTACCACTGACAAAATCCTTGTAGATATCCCATCTCCCTCTCTCTCGGAATCCACAATGCCGATACCCGGTCTATTATTATTCGCCGCTCAGCTCAGAGAGCTTGAGTGCTGCCACACCAGGGCTTGTCCGCACGGTGTCTCTTCCCCATCTCGCCCTCCACCACATTCCTATTTATCCGGAAACCCATCGGACATCGCACTATCTGCCCGCTAGAAGGCTCCTCTTGGTCATCGACTTCGCCTCTCGACTATTCGATCAATGGATGCGTAACGCTCCGCCCCACTCTCCTTCATTGCTTCCCATTTCGTTAAATTCCACCACTCTCCTTCAAGGCTTCGCCTCTTTCGGCTCTCCAGGTCTTTCTGTTTCGCTTTCTAGCTTTCCTCTTGTAGCAATTAGTTCTCCATTTCGTCGCACACCTCCGGGACTCTCCATACTCATTCGCTTTCCTGCATCGCTCTCCACTGTATCATAGACGCTTTCTTGGATAGTCAAGTTTGCACACATCTGTAGCTAGTTCCAATGTGATATTCTGCCGTTCTCGTACGGATACCCTATATCGTTCTAACACTGCAAACTCCATCTCGGGCTATGAATTTCAACAGGTCGGCTCCGCGACGCCTGGTCGCGTTTGCCAGTGGTCGCTAAGGAATAAGCACTCAGGCTGCGTAATGGACCGCAAAAGCTCAGTCTGGGCTCTGACTCGGCATAGGCGAGGGTTGGGGTGTTCCCTGCCCTTTGAGGCTCTAAGCCTTGAGGCTGAAGCATCTCGTCGGAGGCCAGGTCGACCGCCGACCGCACTCAGGCGCTCGAACAGGTACCCCGGAGGGAGACACAATTCTCGGGCGCGTGATTCCTCCAGGCACCTGCCGCACAATGCACCGACACCATCAAGTGTCCAATCCAGCCCTTACGTTGACGCTCTGTGCTGTCGTTCAGCTCTGACAGCTATCCGGCCCACCCGTTATCTGGTGCCGACGGCGCGAGTTCATCTCCAAGAAAATACAAGCAAGGCTCGAATTTATCACCATTAGCGCCGTGGACGGGGGAGTCAGCAGCCAAGCGTTCAGGGTCTATTGAATTGGCCCATAGCTCGGAGGCCGGTGGCGAGGTACTGCGAGATGTCAGAGACACATTTTCCGATTCAAAGCAACCTCTACGTTTGGAAGGAATTTCAGAGTGGTTTCTCTATCGCATACGATGAGAACTGGGGGTATTTTCGCCTGATCACACCTGATAATCCCATATGCGGTGAATAGAGGCTATCTCGGCCCTCGACGCTACTCCAGCTCGCAGTTCGAGGCGGAAGCAACTTCAGATGCACCAGGCAAAGTGCCATCAGCCCCAGGCGTGCGAACTTCTTTGGGGACAAGGTTGCCTCCCGATTTGGAAGGGCGTTTATGGACCCACATCCTTCGCAACCACCATGATCAGACTCTCGAGGTTTACCCATGGCTCTACTGGCCTCCTTGCCACATTCAGAACGGAATCAAATACATCGTTGCGGCTCATTGCTCACTTGATGGGATGCGTACGTTGTAACACTTCACCCGTTTTGGATTATCCTTTGTGAACTGGCTGCTGGTTCGCAAACCGCCGTGCGTATGCTCAAGCGCGGTATGGCGTATTCATATAAGATGTCCGGGGAATTCTGGGTGTCTCGTTAACTCAGACACCCTCGTCTTTTCGACTGAAGCTCACCTCCACCCTCTCTTCCTACCAAAACACCAACCTTCACAATGCGCTTCGCATCCACCTTCGCTTCCGTCGTCGCTCTCTGCCGTACGTATTCACCCGATCTCCCTGAGCGCCCACACTCCACACACACACACACAACCCTCTATTCAATACTGGGACATTGAAGCTAACCTCTTTTCTATCTTATTCAGTCGTCACTTTGGTCTCTTCCGCGCCAGTACCAGTCCCTGAGCCCGAAGCTGTCGCAGCAGTGGCGGCGCGGGAACCTGGATGCCAAGTTTCTAAGGCTTGCTACTAATCCGGCTCGGTGAAGGAAGAGTCTCTTTCGGTGAGCTGCCCTTTTGGTGCTATTTCGAGAACCCAGAAGTTGACAACTCTCCCAGTCTGATTCGATTCCTGTGTCTGTCTCGCATCGTCGGGCAGCAAACCTCCACGCGGCCGAGGTCGTCCAAAGCTGACGCACCGGCGGCAACCGGACCCAACAGGACGCCCCATTCCGAACAACCCACCTTCCTTGCCCTTGCTCTCGCCACCAATCCAGGTCGTCCTCTCATCGATCCATCATCATTCGCCCCTCAACACCATGCGACCACACTGTATCACTTCCTCCTATTGCCCCGCCTCCCTCAACTCGTGTATCCCTACTGGCTCCCTTCGACACCCCCAATGCCACTCCGCCAGAGAGCAATGGCTTGTACCAGCGTCGTACCGACCACACGCACGCAGCATCCCTTCGATCTTCTCCCGCCCCCAGAGGCCCTTTTCGCACCACTAGAAGCATTTTGCCCATTCAATGGGCTCGGCTTTAGCCACCTCCCACTCTTTTCGTCTCTCTGCATCAACGGACTCCTCGCTTTCGCTTTCTGTATTGCTTTCCTTTGGGATTCCTCGTCATTCGGTATCCATAGGTACCACCACATCGTCACCTGCATGTATCATAGAATATTTAGTAACCCAAAAACACCTTGATAACCTCTTCGCTCTTGGTCCAAAACCTTTCTTGAGTCTCACCGAAAAAGGCGCACCCCAATGGCCATACGAGGTCGACGCCCTGTTCATCACGAGCGCTAAACGAATGTGGAAGCGCCCGTCGGAGTTTGTGGCGCGCTTCGCACTTTCGGTCCTAGCCGAGGCCCAGTGATAGGATCGACGATCAGGCGAAGGTAAGTTCGCCTTGGCGCCCCTTGATTGAGCTCACCCCTGTCACCTCCATGCACATGTAGGCTTCTCGGTGTGCGTCATACCCTGCCGCTACCCTCAAGATGCCCGTGACTGCTCGGTTAGTCAGTGTGGACTTGCCACATAGCACAGTCAGTTCAACCGGCAAGCTACACACGAGGGCGAGGCTCGTTGGGCTCGTCGTTCATGAGGATACTGTGGTGATAAGGGTTCGGGCGGGACATACCCGGTCAAGAAATTGAAGGTGTGGGTGGCGAGGAACAGGGCCACGATGAAGCGAGGGAGCAAACGTGGACTGCGGCGGGAGAAGCTGGGTCTAGGCCGTAAGGAAAGACAGTGGAGGTTTAGCATCCTTAACCATGTAGCACAGCCAATTGCTCATGAACGGCGGAAATGTTCGTTCAAGTGTGGAGTGGGCACTTGGACCCGGCTACTCGTTAGCCCACCCACACCATTCATTTCAAAGCTACGTTAATAGGATAGGCCCCAGCTTCCCGGGCGTGGAAGTGGGCGCTGAGGAGGTCGCCCTAGTATTCAATATTCCTCTGATCTTCCTATCCCTGACTCCGACCTCGTTCATTTGTGGACATAAACGGATGGGGTCATACGGGGCCATTGTAGTGGTATTCCTCTGGCTAATAGACGCCACAGCAAGGCAGTAATATTCAGTCTCTTGGGACCACAAACTGAGGCACCAAGATTCCAGCGTTCGTGGCACGAATCACGAGGGGAGACTCTCTTCGGTTCGGATGAAGAATATTGCTTTTGGCTTTCCCATTTGGTGAGCCAGCTATTGGTGATGCGCAGAGCCTCCAGGTCGATGGTGGAGCACAGCGGCCATCTGTGGCCAATATTGAGGCAGAGGCGAAGGCCCAGAACGCACAAACCGCCACGAGGAGCACGAACCCTGTTGCTTACGCTGAGCCACTGAGATAAATACAGACATCCGTCCCCGACACTTGGCTATGGACTCCAGCGTCCACGGTGTGCATCTCCGCCCTGGTCCATCGCATACTTCCGAGCCCTAGCCGTAATTTTACACCCTCATCTCGAACCCAGGGAAATCCGCGAAAACGGCACATGAGCGGCGAGCGCTCTTTTCTTTCAGATTTCCTTTTCCGAGAAGTCAATCAAATCACATTTTCCCCGCGGAAGGTGTAAGATCGAAAATGTAATCAAACACGTTACACCCACCCCTCGCAAGGTCCTTACCAAGTAATGCGTGACTCTAGCATCTGCTTCGGTCTGCACGACTCATCAGAACGACCTGGATGCTGATGTGTAGAGTATTCCATGGGAAGGTCGGTGTCAGGCTTAATGGCTGTCAGTAATTATGATTATCTATATTGAGTTCGAGGGTGGGGGTCCTCGCTCGTGCCTCGGAAATCAGATATGGCCTTTTCGATTTGTTTTATCATAATCTAACAGCATGAGGGCAGGCGTACCTCCGCAGAAGTGCGTTGAGGCCTCCGTCCGAGAAAGAAATAGCCCTAGTCAACGTACATCGAGGGGTTTGGTAGCTGACAGAAGATGGGGTGTGAAACGATACCGATACAAATGGCTGGTGGTACATAGAAAGGTAGTGAGAGAGCAGGGCACGAGGCAAGAAAGAAGTAACTCTAAGTTCGTCTAAGAAGAGATGCTAACCACCGCGACAATAGGCTTGAGGTGATCTTCCGTGATACTCGCGGGGGTGTTTTTGTTTCGAGGAATTTTGGTGCCCAAGGACTGTCAGGTGCCCACCGTCGTATGCATGTCGAGGAAACGGGGCGATCAAGGAAGGTCGAGGTCGGTCGGGGAAGTCGGGGGAATTTGATCATGACAAGCGTAAATGGCATTGATTAGATTACCATTGGTCAGGCCCTAGATCTCGCAATCTCAAAAAGTAGGGGGGAAAGGCTCACCATAACGTCCCCTGAGCGAAGTTCGATGTCCCCGGTTATTTGAGTTCCGTTTACGAACGTCTTGAACGCGGCTCCCATGCACCGAATGTATACCTACATGGGACTGAGCTAGCACCGTATTCCCCGAGTCTGGCGGCCATTCATTGGTACGTACATGGGTTCCCTTGGTCCATAGTTTTGCGTGGAGAGCACTAAGGGATAGCGGGTACACCTCCTCATCCAGAGGGTTTGGTTTCTTCGGAGGTGGGAGTGGGCCGAACCACCCATTTTTGAGCTCGGCAGTCCGAGAGGGCTCACCCTGGGCTCCGGGTTGCCCAGCAGAGCCTAGGATCACGCCCTCATCCGACACGAAGAGGTTCTTGGGTGCGAACGGAAAGCTGTTGGGAGCGGGGGAGAGGGCGACGACCACGCCAGAGATGGTTTGCGGCATCGAGATGGAGGGAGGGGGGAGGAGGGGGGATGAAGGGGAAGGGGGCTAGGGGAAAGTGTGTGAGACGGCCAGAAGAATATTTATACCTTCTTGAAAGTGTAAACAGAACGGCGTGTGCATGTCATTGGACAGTTCGTATGTTCCATAGATCAGACGGCGAACTCCAATGTCATGGCGAAAGAAGACGAGGTGTGTACCAGGGGCCGGGGTTGCCTGTTTGGATGCGGGACGCTGTGGGCGTCCATCTAAATGATCGAGGGAGCGAACGAAACAAGCCCTCGTTTTGACCATGATCATGGAAAGAGCATCTGGAAGGAATATTAGGTGGCAATCAATGCATCTACACCCGTCGTAAAAGGAAGTCGGTGAGTCACGCTCAATATTGACGAGGGCCTCGGAAATCCCAGGTCAAGAGTCTTGAACAATAGAGCGTCACTCACCGTGACCATGAACCAACCAACCAGATTCGGTCTTCTTTCTGTCAGCCTTCGATTGAAGAGAACTGTGGCAGTGGCATACGTAGGGCGTTAATGCGGTCCGAATATCCTTTCTGCCACTGGTTCTCTGAATCAGGGCAATGTTTCCGTGCGTTGTGGGCGCATGAGCGCGTCTGACGCCCGAGAAAGGGACTCGGAGGGATTGGAAGGGCCTGATTCGCCCAAGGTGGCTTTTGGATCGGGCCGAGGGGGGCGAGGCCTACACACTTTTCGCCCACCGACGGGATTCAGGTCAAGGGAGGGAAAGTCGCCTCCCAAGAACGCTGTGGCTATCCAAGGACTCGTGTTTGGGGGAGAACTTGAAGGCACCTACTACGATTTGCCTTCAACTGAGCTCGCCTTGGCTTTGGAGGTAGCTGGGTACTCACCAAGCGAGGCAACCACAGGATGAACGAGACATGCAGAGGGTTCGATCCTGACTCGAAACGCTGATAGTGTCGGTGTGTATTACGTAGGCGCTTCGCTAACTCCACTGATCACTGTGCATTGGAGCCCACACCAGGGTTTCTCTGCAGGAAGACCTTGCGCAAAACTCCGTCTGAACAGGACAGGTCATTTCCAGGCCAAGGCAATGGTTCGTAATTGAGATAGCTTCCCCAGTCCCTAATTGCGGAACACCAGGTGCATACTGGAGGTTCGAGTTGGATCTCTGCGGGGTGGTCCTGATCAACGGGTCCAACACGACTTGTCGCCTCGCAAGCCGCCAGTGTGTGTCCATCGTCATCCAGTATCATGGTCAGGGTTCACTGTGGGTGGTGTTCCTCTGGTTCTTTGGTGCAGCTGGAGACCCAGGTACCTTGCGTCCGTGACGTCGCCTTGCAAAAGACTGAGAATTTTCTTACGGGTCCAGGCTCCATTTGCCAGGATAGATTTAGCGTAGCCAATAGCAGTTGACCTTCACAAGACGCTGGCTGTTGCCCAAGTCACAGTGCTTCCAAACACTTCTGATAGGTCGTCAGAGTCGCACGAAAAGTGGTCGTGTGACTTCCCGTGGAAAGGATGGCGCAACAGAAAGGAGGACAGAGGAAAGACGAGTTCGCCAGGTCGGAAGGCGCCCACCAGACACGGCACCGGTACTGTGCTAGTTCCAGAGGCGGTGCGTTTGCGAAGGGTACGCAGTAGGCCGACCCGAAACCTTGCCGGTGATGAGCGTCAGCATGTAGGCACTTGACTGATCGCCGTTTGGCGCCCACATCGGGGTTCTTTCAAGAACTCTCCCAAAGCCTTGGCTGCATACACTTTGTCGGCGACCAGTCCGTCCATCGACCAGGTTTAGGCTTCAGCTCGAAGAACGATCAGGCCTTCCAAAGGCTTCCAAGCTTATCGCCGAATGCCATCGCCATGTCGGAAAGCGCCTAAACGTTGCCTACAATCTGGTCCTCGAGACTCCCAGCGAAAAGAACCGCACAGAAGGGGAACACGGGCGAATACGTCCATGGGAGAACAGCAAATGCATTAACGCGAGATTAACTAAAACAACCAATATCAACACCATCGCGCAGGGCTTGCGCATGCATACTCACTATGCTATGTATATCGTGATAATTTTGGATCTATGATGACGATGAGGGATGGGGATTATGACGACGGGTCGAGTTTGAGATTATGATGATGCAGAGGCAGAGTGGGAGGGGCCAGGGGAGGAAGGCGATGGTGAGTCGTCGAACTGGGTCTTGCCGTGGGCATGGAGGAGGTTCCCGTCAGGTCCGCCCATACGCTTGGCCAGGGCCTCTGCCTCTGCGTGGAATGCCGTAGGGAGACCGCCACGAACGAGGAGGTGTGGGAGCATACGTGTGTGGAACACTCGGTGCGCGATGGATCCGCCCTATTTCACGAATCGTCAATTCGTCTCTCTTAATGCGTCGCCTGAAAGAGAGAGAAACGCACAAATTGCACATAAATCGCCCCCAGAACCGCAGCCACCGCCTCACCCTGTACCTTATGCAATCCTATCCTTCTGATGAGCGAGGCCGGGTCTGAAGTGGCTTCTAGCTGCGAGCGCGTCACCGCTGGCGTCCAATTCAACACCTTGCTGAACCCCCACCGGCCTCCGAGCTGCTCCCCGAGGAGGTTAGGGTTAAGTGCGCGTTCGGCGATGTCTTCGAGGTTGTGTGTGGGCTTGAGCTCCTTCGATGCGGTGAGGAAGAGGTTGAGGTAGCATTCGAGTACTCGTCGGCCTGTATTCAGTTATTATTTCGTTAGATTACTGTCCACCCGAAGCGATGTGAGTGCAGAAGGCATACCGGTGAACCCGAGCGCGCCATTGCTTCCATACTTCGCCGAGACATGGCTTCCGTGGGTGAGGACGCGGTGGGCGAGGTCTGAGGGGAATATAAGGGGAGCGAAAAGGCCGTTGAGGTGTTTCGCCATTTGCTCAGACGACTCCTGCACCGACGGGGGTTTCGACGGCCCCAGCGTGCCACTCTCCTCCAACCCCTCCTCTGCCTGCGCCCTCCCCGCACCGTACTGCCCCTGCTGTCGTTGACTCCTGCTGAATGCCGCCTCCGGTGATTGCGACGAAGAGGAGTGGTCTTCTACCCTCGCTGCTGCCTGGCCATAATACCGCCCTGCTGCTGAACACGTCAAGTAGTTCCAGTAAGCGCTCAAGGGTGTTTGGTACCAAAAGGAAGCTACGCTCACCTGGAACCCGTCTAGCTGAGGCAATGGTATGTGGGCGCACTTTCGCAGACCTCAGAGAGCGGAGACATGATTCGAGACAGCGAGACATGACGAGAGGGTGGTGTCGCTGGCGCCGGAGGTCGCGACGCCTCCGAACTCAGAAAAAAGGGGGCCATGTGATGCGACGTATGAGGAAGGAGGTTCACACGACTATAGGTTAGGGTTTCGCTGTCTGGCTTCAATCGTCCGGGTCCAGTCTTCCTCTTCCATTCATCTACTTTCGCAATCCTTGGTGAGTCGAATGTAGAGAATTGGATTTGATATATATGCCGTACGAGCTACAGAAAGATTAATTCAGCATGTTACCCAGGTTTCTCTACCATCACCCAGGTCGAGACTTGGCCTCCCATTGACAATGGTCCAATATGTCGAGAGCATGTTATCTAACGGGCCTCCTATAGTCTCGCAAACGTGGGTACACCTGGCTGCGTACAGAGACGCATTTGCCTCCGAGAAACAACAAACGGAATGAACGAGGCCTCTGACCGCTCCACCAGAGTGGGCCAGCTTCGATTCTGGCTTGCTCGACTGGCAAGGCGTTGATGACTTCGCTCCTCCGAAGGGCGGCGTCTCCCCGAGGGTATATCAGTGATGACTTGCATTTTAGATTCAGACGACCACCAGGACGCGCCTTATCTTCTGACCCACTTCGGTCGCTGCGCGCTCGATTGCTTTTTTAACGACGACGACGACGAGGATTTGAGGATCGCCTGACTTCCTCTGTTTTCGATGAGAAGGACGAACCAGGCAATGCTGGGTTCTACGTCTACGGATTTTCTAACCCAATGGTATGGGTGTGCCGACTGACGCACGAAAACTCTCCGTCGGGGTCGTGGAGGTTGGAACGACAGACTAGAAGCCAGGGGAACCGGTACTGACGGTCGGTAAGCTTCGTCCTGGTTATCCCAGAAGCGGCGCGAAGGAACCGTGAGCCGAGCGCCAGTGGTGAGTGCTTCGTTTGCGCCGTCGATAGCGGTCTGCGAGGGCTGACGCTTCCGGGTCGTCGATATCAGGGCGCGCCTCCTCGGTCTACCCTCAGCACGTTCGCTCCACACTCCCCCTGGACTCGCGTTTCATCCAACTGGGAGGCTCAGAAGCTGAGTACGGCATCCTCGAGGCATTACCTTTGCGCGGAGCCAGTCTCGGTTGGCCATAGGGCCCCACTTCACATTTAAGCGCCCGTAACCCGTGACATGCCCCATTCTGTTCGCAGTAAATTACTGCGAACAGAATGGGGCATGTCACTCTCAGTAAAAAGGATAGTCGGACCAAAGTCAGGCGAAGTCGGGATCAAGTCAGCGATTTTGCGCCGTCCGACTAAGGCCCGTATTTTGTTACCGTTTCCGACTACGGATTTTGATCTAGTCGGAAGAATGTCAGAGGAGCAGGAGCCATCATCACTCCCCTTGGTCGAGGCGTAGTCAGGCCATAGTCGGCGTTGAGTCAAATGCTCGCATTGCGGTATTTCAATAGATTCCAGCCTTTCATTGACTTAGGAGTGCACGGGAGCACCATGTGAGTCGACCGGTGACTTCCAACAACCCGAGCAGAGGTCAAAATTACGACACTTTTGACGGGGTGACTTAAAAGACGTTTTTTTGTGATAAATGTGACCTCCCCGTGTCCTAGACGTGACTTCCCGTTTTTACTGAGTGTGAGAGCTGAATAACAGAGGGCACATAATTTCCGAGCGCCGACTGACTCACAAACTTGCGTCTGCCCTGCACTCGAGTGCAGGGCAGACGCAAGCCACGCAAACTTTGGAATCCTCACAAGGGCACATACCTTAGTTTGACGGAGGAGGAAAGTCAATGCTTCATTGAATTGATGAGGATTGGGTGACGGAGGGCCCGTTTAAATAGTAGGTAATCGGAAAATTCTACCGAAAATGTGAGGTCTACCGGACTTGATTATTTACCTCCAACACTACCCTGACCCATACCAAGTAGATCACCCACCGAGGAATCAAGGAGGTTAACGGTGCTGTGGTGGGCACCATCGGTAAAGATCAGATAGTGGGTGTTGGCGATCATTGGGGGTCTCATCATGCCACCTTCGCTTTTAAGTCTTCGAATCAGGCAACGCAGGACAGGGAAACCCTTAAGACACCCCCTATCAGCTAAACATCTTTCCACACTGAGTGCGCGCAACTTGAACCATCGGGGTAGCGAAATTCGTCGCTTCGAGGCCCCACCACGAGAACGACTTTGGCGATCAACGAGCACTTGGGAGCGAGTGACACTAAGAACCATTTTGACGCGGATATCCCGCGTCAGGCCCCCGCGGTTTAGACGCGGACTTCCCTCGTCCAGGCCGGGAGAAGTCCGCGCGTATGACATACGATTCCGCGTCGAGGACACCGAAATGTCCCCGTCCCCCTGCCAGGGGCATTTCATGTCAAATTTTCCGCCTTTTCATGTCAGGGCCACGCCGCATACTTGCACCCGTCCTGGGCGACACGTTCGATTCCCCGTCATATCCAAGGAAACAACCCGGACATGACGAGGAGATACCGCGTCGGTGTCGAGGGCAATATCCCCCCCAGCGCCCGCCCATTTCGTTTGGATTCGGAAAATATAATTGGTTTCACGCATAGATAGGTAATAGATCGGGTGCCAATGTAAATGTCATTGCGGTTCGCATGGACAATACAGAATATGTGGTACGAGTAGCTATCGGGCGAGAATGAAAGCGACCCTCTGAGGGGGAAAGGATGAGAAACGGTCCTGATTGAGGAAGGATCGATTGAATTCGCCGACGCACTGACACCGTCTCCTGTCGTCCGCCCGGGCGCCTATCGTGCGACGACAGCCACCGGTTCCAGACTGGAGGCTGGCGTGGGCTAACGGTTGAAACAGGAGTCGTAGGTCAGCCCAAACGTACCAGGGACGCCGAAATTACGCTCACCAGTATTCCACCTCCGGGGCGACTCCCGAACGTCGAAGCAAATTGGTCTGCTACGCATAGCAGATGTAATGAGCTAAGGATACCCAGCACGTTTCATCCTCGCTCACCTTGCGCAAACAGCGATGGAAGGTTGTTATGTGACGATGGGTTCAATCCAGTAGTGAGAGGAAAGGGAGGAAAGAGTCGACATGACCTCTTCGGACTCACTTTCGCTTGGCCTTATATATACCTCGATTTTGACTCCGTTCGAATGGACTTGTAATAAATTAGACGAGGGATGGATTTGAACGCTTACCTTACCAGCCGCAACGCTCTGTACCGCGGACTGACATGGAATCGCTTTCCCCGTCCGCCCATGTCACATCCAGGCCGTCGAAAGGACTTGACAGGGGACTCCGAAGTCCCCGTCCGAGCCGCAGGCTGACATTCCGCATCAAAGACGCCTCGCCTCTGCCTCTGCCGCGGGTTGACGGGTACGGACGCGGGCTGACGCGGGAAGCCCGCGTCAAAAGGTTTCATAGTGTGAGCGACTTCGACAGGTTCAATTACCCAGTCATTGTTATGAAAAGCCGTTCAAACGCGGGTTAGAGTTACAATCAGGACTCAGGAGTATTGGGTGCTTAGGGGGCCGAGGGCTCGAAGAGCTCCACCAGATCCAATTTTCTTCGAGCCTGTAGGATTGCGATCAAGCACTGTCTTCACAATATTCGGAAGGTGAAGAGAAGCGAATGAGCAATATGTTCGGTGGGTGAGTGTTGACTAATTGTTCTTTGGGTAGTGCCAAAGCCCGTGTCCAGGTGTGCCCGGATGGGCCTCTATTTACGTGAATATGAGACCTGCGCTCTAGCCAAGAAGGCGATGCGTTCGGCTGGGCGCTAAAAGTTCAAGCCCCGCGGAAGACGGCGCCACGGGCGCCTATCGTGTCAAAATGCCCTCTCCTGCTTTCTTGGTCTCGCAACCTTCGTAACTCTCACAGACCAGGATGAATAGGGGCTTTCCCAACGACTTCGAAGCTATTCGTCGTTCCATTGCCCAGGTCTTCGTGGAGCACTATCATTTGCATCTTCCCTTCGGACACCGTTTGACACCATTCATTAAACTTCGATTTGTGTCCTTTCCAACCTATATGGTTCTAATTTAACTCCCGCTTCCTTTTAGTACCTGACAGCCCTAATTAATTATTTAATGATCGTCCCCGACTTGCCTCGCTACTATATAATCTTCACTGAAGCGATGGGTCTATTTCTTTAGCTTTCCCTTCCTCCCCCATCGAGTGAGCATCGCATTGCAATCCCTACCCCATTTCCGCAGAGCCTCACGGCCGACGTCTAGTCTTGAGGGCGATACAAGCCACGGTTTCTACTAAACAAGCAACGAAAGCAGCAGCAATGTAGGAATTACACGGCGTCTAATATTCTCAACCAGTACTGACTCGGCCACTTCCCGCAGGCCACCTCCCGGCGCTCGATTTTAACTCCAGCGGCAATACTATCAAGGAATCCCTGCTCCAACCTCCTCGGTTTTACAAGCCCCACCGGCCGTTGGACCGAACAGCCCACTCAAAGCTTTCGCTATTCCCCTCCACGATCTTACCATCGAGTTTTGGATGGATAGCCTCGCTGACCAGGATGAATTGACCCTGGACCAAACGTCGCTCCACAAACTTTTCCACCATGTAGCAGAGCTCTATTTCCACTCACCGGACCCCGCCTACACTTGCACCGTTTTCGTTCCTGTTGGTAACAATGTTTACTGGGAGGCGACTGCCATTATTCTGGACACGAACGAGTTCGAGTTCGCCGGGCTGCACGAGGAGCACGTCTCGACGGCGTCACACATTCAGAGAGCGATGGGAATAGAGACGAGACCTAGGTGGTATGAAGTGGCCGCTACTACCGAAAGAGTTCAAATGAAGGAGAAGGAGGTGAAGGCGCTCGTGTCTAGGTGTGGCAGTAAGAAGATTAAGGATATGTTCGAGTGGTTGTTCGACTGCTAGAAATTTTGATACCACTAGGAGCCCCGAGAAATTCACGGCCTTGCCACGACCCTCCCTAACGCATCGCCATCCTCATTCAAGTTCGTATATGTAACATTACAGTATGAACCAATCGAAGTGTTCAGTTGTGCGTTGACCTGTCCCCTCCATGGACTTCTGCTGGATTTACAGAGCCATTTAATGTGAGGGCCAGCTCCATATCCCAATAGCCAAGAGGGGGGCGTGTGTATACCTGACTGCACCTTTTCCCGGCGGGTCACCTTGAGGGTCCTCGTCAAAAAAGGTCGTGCCTGGATCATCAATCGCATCAACCCCTATCATCCCTGATTTGGAGTCATGTCGTACCGAATTCGACCTCACTGTCAAGTTCTCGAGCCGGGGATCGCGACCATCCCCGTGTATTGTATCGCAGGAGAATTGGTGAGTTGAAACGAACAAAGCCAAAACCGGACCTCAGCCCTCTGATTCGTCACAGGTGGTTGCTTTGACTGGTGTGCCTTCAGCCTCAGGAAATGGTCGAGCCGTATCTCTCGTTAGGGGGACAACAGATAGAGTATCGCTCAAGGCGTACTCAGCAGACAATGTACTACAATCCTGTCGAGGGTTTCTATTTTTATGGGCTAGTCTTGGTAGTGTCCCCGATACTTCGCCATAAACCTCTCGATCTCCTCGTACCGCTGCACAAGCTCCCTACTCTCCCAAAAGTTCAAGTCAGACGCTCGTCCATCCATATATCTATGGATAGCCTTGGCGTCTTCAACGAACATTTCCAACCCGCTCCTCTCCAATCCAATCCTTGTCTCCAGCACGACACTTGCGATCTGAATCTTCTCGGTGATGAGGTCCATCATATCCTGGTTCCCTCGGACGATACTTGTAGGTTGGGATCGCTGTTGGATGTGTAAGCAATAGCCGAGCCGAACCGTGTTAGGACCGCAAGTGGGACAGGAGCCATCGTCCGTGGCCTTCCCCAAGGATGTCCATTTTGTGGGGCATCGCTCTGATTTCTTGTACAGGGTTTGAGATGTCGCACCCATCTTGGACAAACTGGAATAGGCCGCAAGACTATTTGGTGTGTGGTGAGGTGCGAAGTACGGGAACGATTGTGTGCTGGGGATATGTATTAACCATTATCTCGCCCTCATTTTATGTCCGCCCGTCCTCTGAGCAAAGCCAATAAGCCGGGCTTTGATCGTAAGCGCCCAAACGCGAACTGACGCCCCCATCAAAAGAGACCGAAGGACAAAGCACTGGTCTTACACCTTACGGGGTAACAGTGAGGATCGCCACGCCCCTTGGTAAACCAATGGCGTGCTGTTGGGTCAGAGCGGGATCGTGATCAAAGCGCTGCGAGCGCGAGCACGGTGTCGTCCCCGAGGACAGGGCAGCGTGTGATCCAGATCGGATTCCTCCGATGGGCTGCTCGAGCATTGATGAACACCGGCTTCGCGTGTTCAGCTGTAGCAATTACTTGGGCACAGGAGATCAGCAGATACCATACGGTGTCAGCACCGCCGAAATGGTTGGAAGGCGCCATGCGAATATCTCGCAAAGGAGAATCACGTCGTACCGTCTCGTCACCTCACGAGGCTGGAGGCGCGCCCTTCTGATTCATTTTCGTTGAGCGCAAGTCAAGTGCGCCCCTGCGCTCTCACAATTCGGAAAATCGGTCTATTGACAGATACAACTGCATCTCGTCAATGCCAGAAAAGCTCTACCCAGCCCCACTCCTTACCCTCCTGGCCATAATGCACTTTGTTACCAATGTCCCACTGCATTCCCCATGCCCACCCCAAGCCCCGGCCCTCCCCCAGGCACACACTCATCCCAAAACCTCAGGAAAATCTTGCCCCTCCCAATAACAAGGTCCACCCGATCTCCCTTCCACTCCTCTTGCGGGCTATACCCTCTCTCATCGCCATTCACCCCGTCCCCACTCCCACTCCTCCGGCACTCCCTTCTGTCGTCGCTACCGGAACCATTCACGGCAGCATCATGACCAGCCGAGTCAGACTCAGACGACCTTGGGGTAGGTGTAGGGGCATCACGCCCACTCGCAGTCTTCCTCGGTCTGGGCAGTCGACTGGGCTTCGACGTACTGCCCGCCATCCCGCTCTTGCTCTTACTCGTCCTCGACGTCCCATTCCTCTTCACCTTCCCTCCCCCACCAACCCGCTGCTCATGCTCCCGTGCCTTCGCTACTTCCCCACCCATATTCCACACACCAGAGAATATGGCATCATTCTCATTCTCATCATCATCCGAGAAAAGCGAATCCTCCTCTCCATCTACGTCAACAGGCTCAGGCGCGAGACCGAGGCCACCAACGAACCACACCTGCCTCCCCTCGCCATCCCCGGACATCTCCTGCAGCAGCACCGCCATTCGCTGCACAGCGGGGCTCATATGCACATGTGCGCCCACGCCTCCTTCCTCTGAGACAGAGAGGACAATGACGCTGAGCGGGCCGCGGAAGGTCGTTGGGAGGGCGAGGTGTATGGGCGAGGTCGAGGCTATGCGCACGGGATCGACGACAGGATTGTCTTCGTCCGTCAGAAGCGCCCCACGATGAGTCGAGGCAACGGCAGTCGAAGGGGTCGATTTTGCGTTCGAGGGTCCTCCAGGTGCAGGGAATGGTAACGTCGACGTAGCGCCATCATCCACACCCTCCGCCGAACTCTGACTCGTGCTCGTAACCAGAGACGACGGCAAATGGTACGGCCTCGCAGTTGCGTTTGTCGTAATCGAGGCCTTGCTCAGCCTCCTACCCGTCGTTGAGCTCCTTGAGACGCGATTCGAGTCCGGGGTTCCTGTGAGGGTCCCAGAACCACGCGGGGACGATGCTCCTCCCGTTGAGCTTCGTGACATGCGTTGGTCTGAACCTTTCGCGTCCTTTGGGGCGCCGTTTTGGTTTGCGTTGGGCAGAGAGCGTTTAGCTGGGCGAGGAGACGTCGGTGGGGAAATCGGAGCCTCGACGATGACGTAGTCCTTCGCATCGAGTTTGCTCGGAGTACTGTGCTTTTGGCCATGTTCAATTGAAGGCGAAGCCACCGTGCTCGCGATGAGGTAGATTGGAGGGCGGGGGTTGGGGGCGTCCTGGATTCGATATTCCTGTGTTAGCAGATAGGATCTAATGGAGGGTACCCAATGGAGCTTACAATGCGCGCCACGATGGGATAGACCTCTTCCTTCTCCTCCTCTTCATTCCCTTTTCCATTCTTCTTCCCCTTCTTATCCTTATCTTTCCCTTCCTTATCCAGTACACCTCGCGCAGACACACTCACGCCAAGCAAGTTCAACTCGATCTTCGTCGACATGTTCGCCTTCTCCCCACAAGGCTGTGACACCAACTTCACCGTAACATCGATCCCGCCATTCTGAACCTCCAAGACCAAATTCTTCTTCTCCATACCGGAACCCGTACCCGCATTGCCAATATACGCGCTATTCCTGGTGGGACTGAGCATCGACGATACCGACAGAATCCCTCCAGGGACACGCAGAGTCGGGTCAATCACAAACGTCCCCGTAATCCACGCTGGACGCGCCGCCGCTCTGAGGGGCTGAGAGACTGGAATCGCCTTCGGTTTCGCAGGCAAGAAGAGCCTTCCAAGGAGTGAGGGTTGCTTCGGTTTATGCTTCTTGCTCGCCCCACCGGTCTGCTGGACAAGAGGGGAAGACGAGGGCGTCCGCCTCGAGATCCTAACAAAGTTACTTGACTGGGGCGAGGATACTTGGGATACTGATGATTGCGAGATCTTGGGCTTTGGCGTGAGGAGAGGGGAGGGAATCGCGGGAGGAGGGACGCGTTTTGGGTGAGGGACTGTGGACGTGCCGGACTTTGTGGTGTTCGCTCGAGTGAGTTCGAGTTCCAGTGGAGAAGGTGGGATAGGTGGAGCTGCAGATTCGGGGAGGACGCCATACCGCTCGTCAAGCATCCTTTGGGTCTCGTTCGCCATAGCTTGAAGGAGGGCGGCGGGCTCCGTGTCGCATACGTTCGTACTTCCTGCGGAGGTGTATGGCTGTTGGTTGTGCTGGCTATCGCTATAATCTCGCGGCCCTAGCTCTTCGACAAGTTTGGACCCTGAGCGTGTTCCAAGGCCTTGGTGAGGCCCATCGTCCCTTGCTCCGTCTTCCCGGCTATCCATGATCTCGCGGAAGAACGACCCCGCCTCCCCAAAGTCTGATAAACTCGGCGTGCTCTGACCGTTCGCTCGATCGAGCCAGGGAGGGTGCTGCTGCTGGATGCCGTCGTACGCTGGCACTGGGATATGATACGGAAGTTCCGACTCAAGGCCCTCGTCACCGCCCCCATCATGGGTGGATGCGGCTGACTCGCTGACAACCCTCCGGGACTTGCTCTTGGCCTGTGGGATCTGGGATGAATGCGACTTTGACTTCGGCCTGACGCCAACACCCCCCGAGGCCGTCGAGTGGAACGAGAGGGTCGATGCGTTGGCGTCGAGCTGCATGATGGAATGCGCAGATGCCACGGAACGGCGGAACGCCTTTGCAGAGATAGTGCCAGGGGAGGGTGTTGGTGACTCGTTGACCTGGGTTGGACGTGGCGTGACCTCTACTCCTGGGTCGTGCACGGGCTTCCTCCCGACGACGTAAAAGTTTTTGTTCTGATTCGTTCCTCGTCGCTGGACCGGAACCGGGATTCGGCTTTGAGCCTCCATAGACGAGTTCGGCGACGTGAGCACGCTGGGAGAGCTCATCGAGGACTCAATGGCGCGCGCTGGCGTCGTGCTGCTGCTGAACCTTCGGGGTTGTGGGAGGAGGCTAGACCGAGAACTCTGCACGCTGTCCCTTTTACTCGCCGTGCTCCGACTCCAGTCGTTCGAGGCGAAGGGGTCCTGGTGATAGGACGTCGAAGAAGGGCGAGAAGGGATGTGGGAATCGTGCCAGCGAAGAGAACCGTGCCGCGAACGTGGCGCAGGCTCGTTGCTCGACGCCTCATCGAGAGAGGGTAAGTGCAGTGAGTAAGGCCGCATCAGATCTAGAATCGATTTAGCGTACTCTTCTTTGACTACCTCGATGGTCCAATGTACGCGGTTAAAACGCACCTGGGCGACTACCGTCGAGCCTACGCAGCATCGCCGTCGTGGTTGGGAGCAAAATGCGCTGGGCCAATGCCTGCCAGCGGCCATGTCATCGGCCACGGACAACACGAGCTCTAAAGAACCTGAAGAAGCCCAATATAAGCTCGGCTTCGATGTCAATTGCTACCAGAGTGAGACCCCCAACAAAACCCTTAGGAGCGTCACAGTGCGGTTCAGAGTTTCAAATTGACGTGGCTTTGTGTATATGTTTCGGGAGATAGGCTCGCGAGACCAGCAAGGTGAACGTTGAGAGGAATGGCACCACGCCCGAGCTCATCGGACGATTGAGCGACGGGAAGCTGATGGCGTCACAGGCGTCCAAACGTTGGTGTTTGCCTGGCATCCCTAGCACCCCAAGAACACGAGCATCGGTCCTAACGCGAGGGATGTGGGGAAAGAGAAGCAAGAAACGAAAGAGAAAGGGTTGCGGTTTATATGTCGGCAGGAAACCACAATAAACACAAACAATGCGGGCTATCGGGTCCGGAGTTGCCGGACAACCGGCGAGGTTAAGCGCCCGTGCGCACAAGGCCGGACCCGAATGCGTTTCGGGGCAGATTTATGAAACCTGCAGAGAGAGCCGTCCCCGAGACTCGCAAAGAACATCCAATGCCCTGATCGAACAGCTACTATACACAAACACAAGACCAAATGCCAGCTTGGACAACATACGGAGCTCGAGACCATAAGCACAGACTCGCAGTCCAACTCCTCAGGACCTAGTCCTATTACCCACACTCGGCGATGCCCCTAATATATGACCCAGCCCCATCTCCCTCCATAGTAGCCCACAGGAGGTCATCATAGAACACCCTCTCCCCATACACCGGATCCACATAATTCCAAAGATCCACTCCCTGCTTAGCATGCGCCTCCTTCATCGCCTGCCACCTATGCTTCGCCAAAATCCTAACACCCTTGTACTTAGGGCCCCCATAGAATCCCTCCACCATAAGAGCTATGATCGTGAGCTCCGAGAGCACCGTGATCATCTTGAGGTTGCGTTCCCGAACGGGTATGTTTGCGAAGCCGCGCTGCAGCCCGGGTTCAAAATCTTCGAGAGGTCGGGACCAGGCGGATTCGCCCCAGAGATCTGAAATTTCGGTCGTCTCGATGAGCTCTTTAAGCTCGGGGTCAAATTGTGCGAGGTACTCCTCATCGCTTAGGTCTAAGCGATAGCGATCGAGAGGGGTGGGGCCGTTCGGTGGCCGCTGAGTGCTAGCCATGGTCGATCTCGAGAAAGGCGAGTGTTTGGGTAGGAAAGCCTTTCTGTTATTGACCTACCTTATATAGCTGACCAGCCGTAGTCACCACAGCTGCTTTGTCCCCATTGCCTCGTTGGAAAGCGACAGGAAAATGCCGACCCCCTGTGGTTCAACGATCGTTGGCATGTTGCACAATGGGAAATGAGATATTCACACACCTTCTACTGCAGCCAGTTTCAAGCGTGATGAGTCAATGGGTTCTCATGGTGACACTATATACCGCCATTGTAAATGCCTATTACTTAGACACGGTACACCCATCCATATAGCAACACAACGGGATTCAGCGGAGCCCGAGTGAGCTCCCGCAAGACGTGAGGTTGTCGGGCGCTTACGCGAGCGCTTGCTGCCATGACCTGCGCCGAGCAAACCTGGATAAGCTGACCCATCGGATTTAGCCCACTGGGTGGTATAAAATATTTGGGCCTAGTGGATTATACCTCCACCTTAAGTCGAGGGGTCTTCTCTCGTGCAGGAGGTGTATATATAGGGTGTGAGATTAGGTCCGCCTAATCTTTTGCTCGACCTTGATTTGGGCGTGTCGGTTTGGGTCACCTTTGAAGGGAGCGTCCCCACTGGCACTATGGTGTTGCTGTCGCAGCTAAGGGAGTTGTAAGAAGCCGGTACCGGTACACATAGTTGGCTCGGGATCGCGGACAGGAGTTATGAGTGTGGAGTTCTTGCGATATGTTAATGCGTCCTATTCAGCTACCTCGCTTCAGTTACACCCATAGAGAATGATGGATGAATTTACACACTGGGCAGAGAAAAGCGCCCTCGGTGGATCATGGTGGTCCATGGACGAGCCAGGTGCCTGTCACCCGCTGGTAACCGGGAAACCCTAACCCCAGTCTTGGCCATCACCGTTCTTGATGTCGAGCTCATCTTGAGCTCATCATCGAATGCCCCCCTGTCGTTGCTCACATTGGCTACGGGCATCCAAAGATCCCTCCCCGCACCACGTATCTCAACCTTCTACCCCGCCAAGTCTCTCTCATCGTTATCCTGGCTCGACAACGCCTTCCAGCTGCAGGAATAGATCTGTTGGTCGTCAGCGTCGACGAAATCCTCGTCCCTGCTCCGAGGGCGAGCATTCCCCCCGAGATACGCCTTTGCCTCATAAACTGCACTCGTCTCCCACACGTATCGAGGCTGGGACACGTTGTTTCGCGCGAAAACGCGATCCAATGAGCCGTTACCCGAAACCACGAAATCAACCCAGATCCACTGGTCAATACCGCCTTACCTTCCCTCCCTTCTCGCGTTCAACGATGCAGAGCCGGTTTGAGGGGTAAGGCGGCCCTGTGGGCGAACAGATGGACATGATCGAGACGCGCACGAGAGGGCAAAGTTGAAATCTAGTTGAAATCTAGAGATGGCGAGGAAGGTGAGGATTGTGTTCTATGGGTGCACGAACGCCATGAAAACTGACCTTTCACTACCTCCCACCCTCCCAGTTCACCAACATGCTCGATGATCCTAACCCACAACTGGGCTTCGGCATACATCCTCAGCAGGTCGCCCCGTACCACCAATCAACCCGGCGTGCCTCCCACATCCCCTTGGATCGCTCTCCCTGCAATATCAACAGCGATTTAGTTCTACTAAAACACGAATATTCATCCGCCGTACCCCGCCTTCCTCACTCCCACTCGCTCGCCTTCCTCGATACCACCTTTCCCTAAATCTCTCTTCCGCCTTTGCCCCACGAAAGTCTGCTGGACCTCGGAAGCTCTCCCTCTAATGCAAGGGGAAGGCAGCGTTGAGTGGGCCGTGGAGGTGACATGATCGGGACGCGGGGTGGACGAGAATGTTGTGTCCGAGGAGGTGGAGGACAGAGTAGAGAAACGAGTCTTGAAACCTGCACGGTTTGAGCGTATGTGCCGAAGATGACGACGACGACCGACGCAGCGTGGCCTAGATCACTATGAAAGGGCGGTGCTCTAACCAAAACGCGAATAGTCATCTGTCCTACCCCACCTCCCTCGCATACCCACTCGCTCGCCTTGCCCGACACCACCCCGCTCTAGATCTCTTTTGCCTTCGCCCTTCTATCGTGTGCTAGGCCTCGAAAGCAACGCTAACCCAGATAAATATCCTTCGCTCCCGGTCCCTCTTCTCTTTCCAGCTGAACTACCTCTCTTTCTTCTCCACGGTATGCCCTGGGCTTTGCACTCCACCTCCTCCAAGAACCGGCTATGCATTGTTGCGGCTCAATCTTCGGAGACAGCCGACTGAATCATAGTGGCTGGAATTCGTTCACGCACAGGCGATCCATGCGAAAAAGTCGAGTCGTCATGGCTCGCGGACAGTCGGCTTGCCCATCAGACGGCAAGTCCATGTAAAGTGGGTGCATCGGGCAGTGGCGCCCTCCACTTTAGGCTGTACCCCCCATATCTTGTCTTGTACCTGTCCGTTTTAGGATGTGCCCTCCAAGGAGGCGCGTCCATGGGAGTGACAGTGGAGTTTCCGCATCGCCGTAGGTGGTCACCCCGAAATGGATGCCAATGGGTACAAGACAACCCATATCACACCTACCTGTGCGGGCCCCGGGGTCCCGGCAGCAGCATCACGCATCACGCCGGCAATCACACATGTGATCACACTCCTCGACAGCAGTGTTGGTATGGTTGAGCCGACCCACGGTCGCTACGACCATCAGTTGTCCGACCATCTTCTCGGACCTACGGTCTGACCATGGGTTGGACCCAAGGCTGATGAGATCAAATCCAGAGCTCGTCTGCGCAGTGTGGAGGAACACGTCGCGTCGTGTAAGTAGTTGGTGAATATAAACCTGTGAGGTGCTGGCGGACATAACCCTCAGTGGATAGTAAATATTATGTCAGTCTCTAGTCTGTTATCGGCCCCTTCAAACTTGCCAACAGCCTCACATGTGAGAGTATCCTGCAGCTCACCCTCCTCTGCCAAGCCCTGAAGGCCACCCCTTCCAGAATCTATCCCATTTATCCCAAGACATGGTTCAGAGTAATGCATATGTATTTCAATCCTCGAATTCTCGATCATGGAAGTCAATGGAGAGTTGATTACAACGTAGCAGGAAATCTAGTTGCTTGTTATGTGACTAAGCCACATGTGGGGACATGGTCGGACCATGGGTCGGACCCACTGGGTCCTGCTGACTGTTTCGATCTACCACTGGGTCCGACCATGGTCCGACCCACGGTTGTACCAACACTGCTCGACAGACACCCTAAAGTAGGCAGCATGGCCGTCATTCCAGCAGTAGTTAGGGCAGCGGTTAAGCCCTCTGATGAGCCCCTTCACAAGGGCGAAACTGCATAGTGATGGTCAAGGGTTTTGAAAACCTGGCAGGTTTGTGGGTTGGGTACATGTGGGTATGGATATGGGTAGATGTCCGTGTACCTGTGGCATTCAGGGCATTCAGCAGTGGGGCACTGTGCCCAAAGGGCAAGATGGGCTGGCTAAAAGTCCAGCAGGAAAGGGCTGGATGGGCCCATATGGGAGGTTGATGGTGGCCCATATGGGCAGGACCTATTCGGCCACACTGGGGGACTGTGGGTATGCACAGGGATTGGATCAAAGGGACCAATGGGGGATATTGGCCATGATGGGCACTGCTAAAAATCATTGTCATGGCATGAGGCAGGACAGGGCCCAAATTAGAAGCCCCATGGAGATGGGGGAGAGTTATGTGTTCTCCAGCGTGTGTCAGCCTGCATGTGTGATGACCAATGGAAATGGGTAGCACGGTCATGATCAGCATGTGTGATGTTTGTGCAAGCTTGGTTTTCTGTGCCTGTAACTGCCAGTTGTTTGGAGATGGTGGGATGTGAGCATGAGGTGGGCGGATATGGGAGGATGGGGCTATGGGTGCCAAAGGGATGCTAGCAGGGCTTCTAGGGTAGGCCGGATTTCCATGGCCAAAGACAGGGGGCTCAAACCTCTACCTCTGTTTCACAGCAGCAATTCTCTGCAGAAATTGATTGTCATCTGCTTAAATCAAGGTCTACGTTGTCTCCTGTCTTTTATAATCACGAGGCCCAATTGCACATCAATGATTTGCCTGATTCTGGGAGCCACCCCAGAGTACCACTATAAACCCACCTTCCATCGAGATTCCCTGCATACAGCTAGTGTTGCTGAGCTGGTAGAGCTATATGGACTTGGATACCTGATCAACCTTGTAGAAATTCAAATGGAGGCATATTCTGCTGAGGAAGCTGCAAGTAAGTTGTGGAACCCTCAAGCGGGGTGTATTTCATCCTAGGATATCTCCTGTGAACTGGTCTGACCGATCTCTACTGTGCTGATCCATAGGAATATGTCTTAGATGTTGGGCATTAAACACTGTAACATAAAGCCAGCTTATCTTCTAACAGGTTGAGAATTGAGTATCAGTACATTGAGGGTGGCAAGGCATTTAGCTAGTGCCTCGTCTGGGGAATTTTGGCCTACCTGTAGACTACAGGCAGGTATGGACCACACTAGAGGATCAAACAATGAACAGGGGATTTCAGCAGGTGTTACATTTAGTTTCGCGTACTATATCTTTTACCCCTATCTTTTTATCTTTCAGCAGCTATCTCTTCCTTTTATGTAATATAGATTATCTCTTTCACTAGCGCTAGACACCCATTCTTTTATGACTCGTATTGTATGACTCATTTGGCACAGCTTTGCACAGTTTGTATGATGTATATAGACACAGTCTTGCGCAGTCTTGCGCAGCTTCATTTTACTCAGCTTGCACGGTTCTGCTTATTTATATGCAGTCTGGCGCAGCATTCCGTAGTATACGCAGCCATGCTCTGACTCAGCTCGGACTCGTAGTGACTCATAGCGACTTGTACCTCTCAGTATATATACTCTTACTACATACCGATGTACTTTAGCTTGTTATCCTTGTATCAACCTTTGTGACTACCCTCATCCTACTCTCCCGTTTCCCCTCTCTACGATACCCGGTGGAAACCGAAGCTCAACCACCATTCTAAAACTCGCACATATCAACGACATCCAGCAACTCTTAGACACCACGAAAGACCTCATCCTCTAGAAAGATCCCAACGAAGAGAATAACCAAAACCACAACGACTGCACCTACAACTTACAAAGAATGGAGAGAAGTGATCGTCGACATCACCCCCGACTCAAGACGTGACGTACGGCCACCAAACCGCACACACTGGTAGAACAACTACGATCGCCGATATCGAGTGTACCAGAGATTGACCAGATAGAGCTGACTGTTGGAGACACCCCAACCGAGTCGCAACAGCAGGTATGCCAAATACCTTACCAGGAAGCTCAGTTGTTGTCCCTGAGGAAGGACAACCAGTGCCAGCATCCTGTCTTCCACGGGAAGGGTAGCATGGGGGACTCAAAATTACTCAGGCACCTGAAACCCTTCATGCCCTCAATGGTGCCTTGGCTGCCAAGTTTTATGATGGAGAGATTCTAGCTTGACAAGGGAGGTTCTATTTAATATTCTTTCTGTGATATGTGCAAATGAGTGGAGTGCAGCAGGTATGACCCCCCCAAGCAGCCTCCTTCTCTGCCTACTTGGCACTGCAATGGACTGTTAAGTGAACCAGAGCAAGATAGTCCAGTGGGAAAGCAATATACAGAATATGCCTCTTCACCCCTTGTTGCTGATGAGCATGCTGAGTCACAGTGGGCTCCTCCCAGGGTCCTGAAGACTAGAGCGGATATGGGTGCCTATATCAACAGGGAACTATATCGCCCTACAACACTTTTATTCCACTGTGACTGGATTATTCAACTGATCCTAGCTACTGAGACCAGGAGACCCCAGTCTAAATGCTGCCTTCACCCATAATGCCCAGTGAAAAGTGACTCAAGTGACATCAAGCCGGGCCAAAGCCATCAAACCGCGCTTGAGTGGATCCAAGTGTAGAGGAACTAACCTAAAAGCTACTACAGTACACTATCTCATAACACATAATGGCGGGACCTGCCCTTTGCCTATGCATTATAAGATTTATGCATGACAATATATGCAACAAAAAATTCTCACCTATAGTGTATTAAAGCATACCCATGGTGCAGAGTAGCTACAGTACTGTTGTAAGGATGATAAAACATCAAGTTGGTTTAAAAAATGTGTTGATGGTGGTCTGCTTTGCAGAATCCACACCCTCCTTCACCAAACGGCCCCGGAACCCACGCAAACTCTCTGCAAGTTTCAGGCCCTCAGAATCACCACCCCAAGCCACTGCAAGATCCTCCATGTGTGCACACAGGTCAATCACATCACGTCGAGTGACTTTACCTCCTCCCACCTCATCCTCATCCTCATCCTCACTGTCAATTTCAACAACTTCACCAGATGCAACCCTATTCTCATGCACAATGCGATCCACAATTGTCTTGTCAAGTGTCTTGTCGTCAATTTCGGGGAGAATAGCTGATGGATCTTCACGCTCAGCAGGTGGATCCACAATGTCGTCTATGGTGATGGTCTTGTCCTTGATGCAGTTGCGACGTTGGAGTTCTCTGACATTGGCCATGAGATCCCCTTCAGCTTCCAATGTCTGAGCTGAACGAGGAAAAAGGTGAGCTGGTGCTGGTGGGAGTTGGTGGGCTGCTGGTGCAAGCTTGTCAATCACCTCAATGGCCTTTGCGGTGTCACCTTCAGCATCCATCACAGCTTTGAGAGCCTCAGCCCAGTCTTCACACTTGAAGGCAGAGCCCAGATGGCTCTGCAGGCTTGCTTCAGCCTGTGGGAGGGTCATGGAATCATTGAGGGTGAATTTGTGAAGGATGTCCCAAGCCCCAGAATTGGTGGTGACAGACACCTCAACTTCAGGTGTCTCAGAGGTGGAGTTGGTGTCATCAGCATTTTTGGTTTCACTGGTGGTTCGTTATTCAGGAGTTGCAGGGAATATTCAAATTGTGAAATAACTTACCCAGGCTGATTGAGCTGGATCTTCACATGGTCCCAGCAATTCTTGAGTGTCTCAGGTGTGACAGCATTCCAGGCACGAAGGCCAAGCACAATGCTTTCAAGCAGATTAACCTTGAAAAGCTCAGTCTCGCCAGCTTCATCAAGATCAAGTGCACGACGGCACAACTCCTTGCGGTACAGGGCCTTGAAAGTGTGGATGGCACCACCATCCATTGGCTGAACATGAGCAGTGAGGTTGGGTTTGAAGAAAACAAGCTTGATGTTCTTGGGGACATATTCAGTCTCGCAATAATGGGCAGAGAAGTTGTCAATCAGCAAGATAATGTGGCGCTTTTCCTTGATCATCTTGAGGTCAATTTTGCGAATGTATCTGCAGAAACATAAGTTTGGGGACCAGGATGAGGGCACAGGTGTACTCACTCAGCAAACAGCACTCGTACCATCCATGCTGTCTTGTTGTTGCGATAATAAAGGTCTGCACGGGCCTGGGCACTCAAGTTCTTGAAGCAACGAGGGTTTTTGGACTTTCCAATGATGATTGTTGGGAGCTTTTCAGACCCATCTGCATTGGATCCAACGCCAAAGGTGATTCTGAACTTGTCAATCTTCTTCCCAGACATCAGCTTTGATGCAAGGCCATGATCAGGGGGGCAGCTGGACAGGAACAGCAGTCAGCCAAGGCAACAAGCATAAAGAAAAGCAGTGACAAACAATGGGAAAAAACTTGTCTTGTCAAAGTTAAACCGGTCCCTGAGTGCGTATGGCTCCAGGATCTTGGAAATGCGTGCGCGTTCATCTTCAATAGCCTTGGGATTAGCAGAAGCAGCTTCACCATGACGCCGAATCTCCCGGAGTCCATAGGCCTTGCAGAATGATGCCACCCAACCATTTGCAATCATCCGGCGCTCCTGTGGCACGTTGAGAAGCTTCTCAAACCGAGCGCGCTTTTCCACAAGCATGGGGCCATTGACGACCTCCCCCCGTGAATTCATGTGCCTTACCCACTCAATCAGGGCATGCTCGACGTTCGGCTTGGTGACAATGCGGGCCCGTTTCATATCAAGCGCATTCAATGTCTCCGTAACACGTGACTCAATTGAGGCCTGGTCACAGAGCTTCCGAGAGAGGGTGGTCTGGGTGAACTCCAATGCACCATCCAGTTTTGTTGCAAAGTGCTTGACAATTGCACCCTGTGACATGCCTGGATGGTCATCGACAAGTTGATACACCCTCACCCAGTCGCCGAGGGTGAGATTCTCGCATTTGGTGTTGATTGGCTTGGCGGCAGTGCGGTGGGTTGGGGTCTTCTTTGATGCCATCATCTTCTGCTTTAGGTCGTAAGGCGCAGGCTTAGGACGAGCCTTTCGAGTGGGAACATTCCGGTCTGGGAGGGAGGACTGTGTGGAGCTCATGGAGATGGAAAGGAGGTGTGGAGTGCTGGCAGAAAACACGAAGCCTGGCTTTCAAAAAATTTGACTCATTTCCCACTCGCTGATGCCTCGCCCCAACGCTGAACACCCCAAATGTTTGCTGCATTTAGCATTTAAGCAGAGCGGCCATCAGTTCATATGAATTTGGCCGCTCATGCGGGCTGTGTTCAGTCCGAGCGCCCTTGAACCGCGCCGCAAATCACACATCCCGTAATGCATAAGCCCTCCCACAGCCTATGCATTATGCATCACGAGAATAATGCATAATTTCCCGCTGCCCGTGGGGGGGAACACTCATGGGCCATGCATTATGAAATATATGCATTACGACGTTATGCACTACGAAATAGTGTACTGTAATAGAATAATCAAATTTGATTCTCATTGTGCCATGCCAGTGAGATATTTTGTTGGGATTATAGCAAGGCAAGCAAGGTCAAGCAAGGTCCAACAAATTATTCCCTTGAACATATACTTTGATTTCTTTCTGGCTGGCACCCAAGAAAGACATTTGGAGTGACAGATGCCACGTCCACTCCTTTCTTCCCTCTCACATCCTTCTCTTGACCGCTTTAAGTCTGCCGCTCTCCGTACATGCCTGGGGTAAGTTGTGCCATCAGCTCTTTGTACATGCACCATAAACTGACCTCCACCCGCTTTATTCTTCTGCCTCAGATTCCCTTACTCAGAGTACAAGCAAATGGTAGTGGTCATTCGACAAAGTGGAAGGGAGGGAGACACATAAGTAAGTGTCCTTCAATCACACCAGCTCTGAGAACACTGACCAAGTTTCTTGAGCCGCCAATGCTAGGATGTTGCTGTACAGTGTAAACACTGATGGGGCTGCAATGCTCGTTGCCGCGGCTGCCTGCCCAGTTTGGGAGGATAGGGTTAAGTGGAGTGGCTCGACATGGCACCCATACATAGGTGTCAACTGCCTTCCTGCCTGTATATTGTAGCAGGTACTCCATACATGTATTATGTAGAGTGTGTCCGACGAATGCAAATGAATTATACCTAACCACTAAGCTCGGAGAACATCTATGATTTGTACACCATTCTGAGAATTGCGGGGCCAAGTGGCCCCATTTTTATGTGGATAATCTTGTCTAGAGTGGTTGAGCCTCATTAAGTTGGCCAAATTTGCTTAACACCCTTGACCAGGCTTTGTTTGCTTCAAACAAAAGTCCAACTGAGCTAACCAGACCAAGCACGATCAAGAGTAGCCAAGAATTTTGATTTGTCTCCGTCACATTTGATTCAGCTCAAGTCACTTTTCACTGGGCATAATGAATGGCCTTGGCTTCATGCGTCCCCCTTTGATGCCTGATAGTAAGCGACACTTAAGCCAGACAAAGTAAGATATTGGAGGGGGAAGCATGACAGAAAATGGGGAAGTAATCCACAACAAATTCCATGTGATCTTGAGAGGTGCCAGGGTATGGAGCAGTGCCCAGCAAAAAATTACATTGAAACAGAGGTGGCAGGGGACAAGGATAGAAGGTGTCATCAATGGGAAAGAGACGTGTCCCCAATCCCCACACAGAGCGTTCTCCAACCTCAATGCTGTTGATCCTGACCTTACTCAACATCTTTAAAGTCCTTCACAGGTCTAGATGAAAGTCTGGCAGGAATTTATATACGTGGGCCTTGAGTGCTTTCCAACAAAGGGGTTGGGACACCTTGATATTTGGCAGCCTCTGTAGGTCATCAATGGGTAGGATCTTCAAGCCTTTGAGCAGTCATGCCGGATTCAAATATCAACATCAATCCCATGCTTTTTCCGGTTGGTCAAGGTGTGTGTGAACAAGTAGTACCTTCCACAACAATACCTTAATGGGAAGAGTCGCTTCAGCTATGATAGCACTTGAAAAGGTGCTTATGAGAAGAGCACAAACTCTAATCTTCATAAATACCAAAATTTGTGATAGAAGCCTCTGGTGGCTCAGGACTTCCTTGGAGCTGATGGCAGCATCTCAGTCACCATGGAACGACCCCCTTTAAGGCCTATTAAATGTGTGTTCCAATAGGCCTTAAAGGGGGTCGTTCCATGGTGACTGAGATGACGGCAGATGAGATGCTCTGCCACTATACCACCGTAATATGGGAGGAGCCTGACAAAGAGACCCTGCAACTCTTGGTTCTTGTGAAAGTTGAAATGACATAGGTACAGCCTGTACAAGGCATGGACCAGATGCTAGTGGCATGAGCCGAATGTTAAATCTTTATGGCTGAGAATAACACAGACAGCATCACATCACGGCCACTTGTTGGCGTCCTACATCATTGCCATCAGACATAATAACACTAATATTAGATTTGCTATCTGCTTGTCAGACCGCCTCCAGCCCAGCACCAAGCCTTGGAGTCTGGATTTGCATGGGCCATGACAATCAAGGTTATGGTGGGCTAGTGATGGTCACGGGTAACCTGCGGGTAGCGGCCCCGCCACCCGTACCCATACCCATGGGAACCCTGACCTGCAACCCAGCAGGTTTTTTGTGTCAAAAAAGCCCGAGAATGTCCAAAATGGATGAGAAATGACAGAGATATGAGTAATTTAATAATTCACTCATAACCCTTTGAGTTTCCATCCATTTTGGACATTCTTAGGCTCATTTTAAACGGCACAGGTACGCGAACATCTACCCGTACCTGTACCTGCATGTACCCTACCTGCACACCCAGTGGTTTTTCAAAACCCTTGACCATCACTATGGTGGGCCCATGTTAGTTGGACTATGTGCCAACCCATACAGGCCATTAGGACCATGACCAGTCTATAGGGTGTTTCATTTTAGCGATTTCGAAAAATAATATTTCTGTTTCCAGTCCCATATCTTCGAAAATGAAACCGAAAATGGACCCGAAAATCGTGTCCTACGTGAAACCCCCTGGACGGGAAACAGGTCGCCAGGCCTTGCTGGCAATTAGCGCTCGTGTTTGAGCCATGCCGGCACGAGTTATTTCTTGATTGTGATTGCTCTTTACCTCCTCCCCCGATGCCAGCTGTCCCCCACCGACAGAGGCTACTTGACAGACTGCTTGCCTACGCCCGTCGTCTACAGCAAATACGACGCTTGAAGCGCAAGTTTCGTGACTCGTTCTCATGGAAATCAACCTCGGATGACGATGGGGAGGGAAACGATTTGGAGATAGGGTCGAATGCGCCTGGCTCCTGTTCTGATATCAGTTCCCTCTCCTCTATGTCGTCTCTCAGCACAGTCTCGTCTATCGACTCCAGCTCAGAACCGGAGATTGAAGGGCCATCGAACACTGACGGTTTCCATCTGTTCTCGGACCAGATGGATGAGGAGGACGAAGACTGGGAGGAAACAAAGTGGCATCTTGCGACCCTTGGAGCTATACGTGCTCAAATCGAGTACCTCACTTCCACGCACGTCCTTAACCCAAATCGAGTTCACAAGCTGTCCCAGCTGTACTTGGTTTTGGTGTTGTACCGCCGGGACGATCCCTACCGGTTCCAGCATAATTTGTGTGTCTCTCCAACCACATTCGATGGCCTGCTGGCCCAGATCAAGGGCCACCCTATCTTCTTCGGCACTGGAATTCGACCACAGATGCCAGTCGATGAACAACTGGCAATTGCTCTGAAGTGCTTTGGGAACTTTGGAAGCAATGCCTCAGTTGAGGCTATCGCTCAGTGGGCAGGCGTCTCAGCGGGTATGGTAGTGGCAGCTACTCGGCGGGTTATGGAAGCCATTCTGTCCCAACATGACCAGCATATCCATTGGCCCGACGCTCAGGCCAAGGAGGAGGAAAAGGAATATGTGGAGGCAGCTACGTGCGCTGCTTGGAGAGATGGGTGGGTCTTCGTGGACGGCACCTTGGTCCCTTTGGCTGAAAAGCCTGGATACCATGGTGAATCGTACTTTGATAGAAAGTCCAACTATTCACTAAATGTTCAGGTGTGTTATCAGGTACCTAGTAGTATAACGTGAGCTGACACTTTCCAGCTCATCACCCTTCCAAATCTCAAAATTGTTGACTACGTTGTGGGCCACTGTGGTAGTGCGCATGATTCGAGTGTCTTTATGGACTCCCGGCTATATCGTGACCACCGAATCCTACTGGGTCCGGGGGAATGGATTTGGGCTGATAGTGCTTACCCTGTCGAGGCATGGTGTATCACCCCATATAAGAAGCCAGCAGCGTATGTCCCAGAGAATCGTACATTTAATTTTTGGGTCTCTCATGTAGGTCTCATTCCTGGTCCAGAAACCTCCTCTAATCCATCTTCTCTTAGATTCGCATTCGTTCAGAGCATGCCGTTGGATACCTGAAGGGTCGGTTTCAGTCACTACGGGGATTACGCCAACAAATTATCAACCAGAAAGCTCACGAACACGCCCTTGTCTGGATTCGCACCTGCCTTGTGCTACACAACATGATCCAGGAGATTGAGTCAGGCCAACCAATTGACAAGGAATGGGAGGAGCAGTTGATGGCTCGAGCTGACCTCGAGGATGATGAGAGTGGGGGAGAGGGTGCTGAAGGTGTTGCGGCAGCTCGTGCTCGTGAGTCCAGAGGTCAGCGTAAGCGTCAGGAGGTCCAGCAGTGGCTGTTTGCTAGTGGGTTGACTGATTGTGGTCGGCGTGGTCGTGGTCAAGCTCGTAATTAGGACTTGGTTAGAGTACAACATAAATAGTAATAATCTAAGTGCCACAAGCCTGTTAGTCTAGAGACCATTCCCAGCTCCATTATTGAAGGGGATATCACCATTGCCAAAGCCCTCTTCATGTTCATGCCAGAGATCCCCAACCATCTGCTGAGAAGACGGACCAGGCAGAGCCCCATGAGATGACAGCCCAGGTGTTGAATGCAGGTACCCATTCGAATAGGATTGCTGCCCACCCTCTCCCTGCTGGATACCTTGGTGACCAAACGCCATCATCATCATCTCAAACTGCTTGTCTGCTCGCTTCTGATCAGCAGCCCTCTGTGCCTTCTCAGCTTCAAGCTGCTCCCTCTGGAAAGCCAGCTTGTCCCGCTTGGCCTGAAGCCGCTCTTGCTCGAGAACCTGGTGCCCCTTCTGAATCTCCAGTTCCAGCATCCTCACCTTGTTCTTCTCATCTCGTCGCTTCACCTCCTCCTTCATCTCCAGGATATGCATCTCCTCGAGGCCCTCCAGATCAGACGAGTCACCATACGCATGCTTCTTGCCGGCACTGCTGGACTTTGAAACCTTCGAGTCCTTCATGCTCGGCTTGACTTCTTTCGTATCCTTCATGCTCGGCTTGATATCTTTCGTATCCTTGACACTCGACTTAGCGTCCTTCGTATTCTTGGTGCTGGGCTTGACATTGTTCGTCTTCCCAGAGCCGGAGATGCCAGTGGGCTGTGGGGAGGCATGTTAAAGGTGGCGTGAGGGCATGGGTGCAGGACTACGCACCTCGGCAGTTTCGTCATCAATATCGCCCTCCTGCAACTTTGCCTCCTCATCCTCGTAGAAATCACTCGACCCCCCATCGTACCCATCCTTCGGAACCACTACGTCTTGCTGGGCCAGTCCATCGTCGCCATCGTCGCCATCGTCGCCATCGTCGAGGATATTCGGTCCAGCAGTTGCAAACAAGGCGGCAGCGTTGCTCGCGTGATCTTGACCTGGGGTTGCATTCGAAACGCCAACCGGGTTGTAGTTGGGCAATGCGGACCATAGATCATGGAGATCGGTGTAGAGAGGCCAACCCTTGACGATCTCCGCTGATACGGTGTTAGTGAGGCGTAAGATGGATGATGGATCGAGTGCGCACCTTCGAGGGTTTTGGCTTTAGCGCCGGTTATCACCCCTTCTCCCATGCCCTTGAACCGACGGCGGCATTCATAGCGCCTCTTATACCTATACAAATGATAGTAAGTATAGATAAATGTAGAATGGAGGGTACACACCTTCCGAAGCACTGCTGGAGTGACTTGGAGTACCGGCCTTTGTCCTTCTCATAGTCCTCTCTCACGGCAAGCTTGAGAGTGGCATCGGTGAATATGGCTTCAGCGAGCTTGTTAAAGAGCTGTGTCTTCCCATCACAATTCGCCACTTTCGTCCTCCCCTCCTCCTTCGCATCCGAGGCTGAGTCACTGAAGAGCTTGAGCCGAAACTTGGTATTCTGCTGCAGGTATTTGACGCCGATGTCGGTCCATTCTGGGTGTGCATCCCAGTGTAGGGGAGGTGCACGTGGCTTTTTATCAGCGGTGAGTTTCTCGTCAGGCTCGGACTTGGCCTTGGCAGCCCTGGTTGACATGGGTGGAGGAGAGGTGGTTGGCGCTCGTGTCGGAAAGGTGGTGGTAAGGGACAACCAAGCAAATCGTACAAATTTGCATCAATCCTATAGGCGGCTAGTACAAACATCAAACTAACTACAAACACTGGCCGGAAATTGGGGACAGATGAGATTCTGAAAACTAACCTTTTCAGCGAAAGGAGCCCAGATGCCCGTTTTGCATCTGAGGAAAATCAGGCCCTCGTTTTCCAAGATCTGTGTTTTGGCGCCCGAAATTGGGCATCAAAACAGAGCCATCATTTTTCGAAATCGCCAAAATGAAACGCCCTTATGTCATGCGGTAATATCTCTGTCATTTCTTGTCTGTTTTGGATTTTCTTGGGCTCTTTGATGCAGAAAACCCACTGGGTTGTGGGTCAGGGAAAGGGGCTCCCAGACCAGCAATCCCAGGCCAGACAATAGTATAGATAGTTCCCCCTTGATCCCTTACCAAACCCTTTTGACCTCACCCAAAATTGGCAATTTTGGGGTGGAAATGGACATCATGCGCATTTTTGAGAATATGTTAACCCTATATTAGAGTATTCCAGCCCAAATAGCATTTATTTGGACCAAGGTTGCTGGATTTGTGAGGGTACTTGAGTGCCATATTGGTGTTCCATGCCAACCTTGCTACCCTGCTCCCACACATCCAATCTATCAGGGCATGGCACTGAAAGAAGACTCAGAGGAAGAGAAGCAGAAGAAGGTATTTACAGCACAAGGGATTGACAACATGTTTGAATGCTCATCCAAATATATTACAGATAAGATTACATTACGACAAGGCCACAAACACTGTCCTTTGTGGGGTCTACAATACACGGGTTGGGATAGGGAGAGGTAAAATGGAGAACTACAAGAAGACTCATAAGAATATGCCTACATGCCTCACACTCAAGGCCAAGGCTGAAGGTGAGCAGAAATGACTTGCCAGATCCTTTCCCAAACCTGCCATGAAGAAAAACCAATCACTCCTGTCATTTGTCAAGACCATACCAAGCAAGCTGGCATCATTGAAGCCATCCACTAGCAAAACGAGCACACCACCCAGCCACATTAAAATCTTGGATGATGAAGCTGCCACCAATCCAAATTGTAATAAGACTGAGGCATTCACCTTGAGCAGCAAGACCATGTCACAGTCCAACCCAGTCAGCATCACACCTCCTACCCCCAGTAAAACTTCCCCACATGCCCCAGCCACTGTCCATGTCCAACAAGGAACACTCATAGTTCCTCTTGTTGAAGAATTCCGAGCCATTATTGTGCAACTTCCTGATTCAATTCCCAAGGCAACTGAAAGAGATGTGTTGGTAGTGTATGCACAATGAGACTGCTTTGGCTATCCTAGCCTTTATGGCGAGAGCATTTGGGAGGCAGGCTTGAATAGTTCTATGAAGGATGGGCTTGGATGGGGCAATGGGAAGACAGATTGGAATGCTGTGATTCGGAGGGCAAGGTTTGGTGTTGAAGGGCTAGCCTCCTTGGTGGAATACTTTATCAGAGACCAGGGTGTGCCAGTGGGCCTCTTCGAGGGGAAGCTTACCTTGATAAAGAAGAAGATGGAAGAGAGGTGGGTGTGCATTGTCATTTAATCTTGAGCATTATACTCACCTTGAGCGACTCATAGGGCGATAGGGCCAGTTGTTCATAGTGAACACAGTGCTGAGCCCACTTTGGAGGCTCAACCCGTGCCTGGAGAAGCTCCTCCACCCACTGAAACACCTCACGACAAGACCCCACTCGTCATATCATCCCAACCTGAGACTATTGGCACCTTAGGACCCAAAGTACAGATAACCGACTACAAGCCTGCTGAGAAGGTGTCAGCTCAATTTGGCAGCTGCTCAGGCTACCACTTACCCATCCCTGAAGGACACGCACCCCACACCTCGTACCCATTCGGACTTCATGGCAGCATCCACATCCCTTGGGACTACATGGTTTGAGGCAACCATATGTTCCTATTTGCCCATGCTTGCAAGAAAGGGGCTCATCAGGATGGACACCGATGCGAGCTGTGTATGGCGCTTGCAAAGAACGCTGTTGTGCAGAACATACTAGACAGGATGAGCCACGGCGTGCATTAAAGCACAACATATGCTTACTTTGGATGGGTGGACCTTGTTGCGTCTCTCAAGAAGAAATCTGACCAGAACACATTTCTCTGCTTCAGCACCCTGAACCAAACACACACCATATTGCACCAGAAGGAATCACTTTCAGACTGCAAGCGACTAACAGTCACCACCACAAACGAGGATGTACCACGTGTAGCGAAGGTTGCTTTGAAGAGGAAAAGCGGTGTGGTGGCAATTTTGGAGCAGATTATAAGAGTGGGGAGGGGTGTGTACAGTGTGAAGAGTTTCAGTGAGGAAGAGTGTTTACTTGGGACATTGCTGTGGAGATTGGGAGGGGACCGAGTTGGGCACATCCTCAACCACACTTCGGGTCTTCCAAGCGTGAGGATCCCTTTCACACCATGCATCAGAGAACCTACTGCAGAGATTGTGGCCCACAATACACTTTCTGTGCTTGCTGGGGTCATGGAGATGGTGAAAGGCAACATCAATGTTCAGCACGTGGTGGTCATGTTTGATGAGCTTCCCACAGAGAAGCGCCTGAGATATTGCTTGAAGACCAACAAGATTTTTGGCCTGTGCTGAAAGCATGGACCTAGAGTTGCCCAGGAGTTTAACAGTGTGAACAATGTTGTGGAAATGTTCAAAGCCGTGGAGAAGGGCGAGGTTCATATTGTGGCGGAGGTAAGGAATTACACACCCCACACGATTGATGCTTGCCAAACAAAGGTTGCTGATATGTCTTCATTTGCAGGCAACATTTGATTCTCTCGGAATCTTATGCAAAGAGAGTCGCCTGAACGCATCACATGTAGAACGATGCAAGTATGACCCACTGTAAGTGGGGAGAGTTTGATGGGGACTCACCCACTTACAGTATGGACTATATACTGTGGAGAACAATAGACAACCTATATGCGGAACAATAGGAAAGAACAATAGATGTTCCATAAATAGAGAACAATAGTAGTGAATGGAGATAAGGTGGAGATAAGAGAACAATAAGTGCAAGTATAATGGGAATAATACAAGACAGTTGTTGTTCTCTGTAGAACAATAGAAGATAAGTAAAATGTTTGAAATGGAGATATTCTTTGTAGAGATAGAGTTGACATGAGCATTGTCTTCCAACATCACATCCTGTCTTCCTTTCATCAGACTGCAAAAAGTCTGAGGATGGAATTGAGGATGCCAAGAAGGTAGTTCAAGCCTGTCAACTACTGGTGACATAAGGCGTGCACTTAGGCTCCACCAAAAAAAAAAAAAAAAAAAAAAGTAGTTCAACCAGTGCTCAATGGAATTAACCAAGCCAAGGACATGCACAGTCTACGCATTGTGTCAATGGCTTCTGATGGTGAGTCCTGCAGAGACACCGCCTTCATATACCTTATGTTCCAAAGGCGGCTGCTACCTGAATCACCCATCTACAAACTCCTATCCCCACGTACTCTGCTTGACCTTCACATTGGCGACAATGACCTCACCTGCAACAAAGATTGGAAGCACATTTTTAAACAGCTTTGGAATCTTTTGCTTCAGGATCAGGGAATTCTCATCAACAACTTTCACATTACCCCTACTGTAACAAAGTTGCACATGGAAAGTACAGGCCAGTCCAAGGTCCTGTCAACTTGATCTTCAACCCAAACAACTTATAGGATGTAAGACTTGCATTCCAGCTTCTGCACGGCATCTGGTCAATCCCACCACTTGCTTCTGACGAGGAAGCAAACCCATGTGTTTTGCGTGGACGTGAAGCACTCTGTATTCTTGGAAAGCTTCTTCACCACCTGGTCTATGCATGCATACGCGTTGACCTCTTGCTTGAGGAACAACTTGAACACCTCCTTTTTGGGCTTCGGCGCACTTGTCCTTCATGTTGAGGTATTTGATGAATGGTTGAGGGGGTTTGAGGGCGTTGATACACCTGGTTCCAGGCTACCCATATAAAAACGCGAATTATACCCAATTACCATCATATTTGTGTTCCTAACTCATGATTGTAAATGACTAAGGGACAATGAAAGCTGTGAGACACCCCACTTGACAGCTGTGCTAAAGGGGAACCCCAGAACAAGGAGATTGAGCATGGGCACTTAGCAGATTAGATTCGTGATCTTATCACACCCGAATATGAGATGCCGAGAGCTGAGAACTGAGAACCGAGAACTGAAGGGAAGCGACTTGTCTGCCTGGCACACAAGAGTTGTGATCCCACACATACCAAACAGGGCATGCCCAGGCATGGGACCAATGCTAAATTCATGGAGATGTGCTGAGGTTGAGAAGACATGTGGATACCGAGACAAGTAAAGATCATCGAGAGATGTACAAGCCACAGGCAAGTGAGCATGCATAGAGAGTATCTATTGTCACTGACGGACTCACAAACGGTCTACAGGGCTGAGTCGTGGATAGGGGCAATCAGAGAAACCTCACACATGGATGGCCTCACGATCACAGGTACCACTGGTCACCACCAGCTAGCTGAGTAATGATCGGAAGTTGCATGGTTGATAAGTGCCCGCACAGGGACACAGGGGTCTTGATCACAAATGTGAATACTGTAGGAGTGTAGGCCTGGAGATAGGCAGTGTGCCAAGGGAAGCCCTTGTGCGTCCAACTCACAGCTTCAACACCAAGACTAATAATAGCCACCCTAATGTGTGCTAATTTCCCTGGTCTCTCTTTTCTCTCCATTTCTATCTTTTATCCACATGTTTATACTTATCTTGTTATGTTCCTGGTCTCACTCCTGAGCTTCCTCTGTCTATATGTTCACTCTCTTGTATTTTCTATCTGTACACACAGCCACAAAAACCTGTATAAAACCTAGCAATCCATAGACACAAAATACCATAGTGGCCCTAGTGCAGATTTGTTTGTTTTGGTTTGAGTGCATGCGGCTGTAATTTGGTGACTCTTAGTGAAATTGGGCATTACTATTTGCCTGTCTATCTTAGCACAATTGTGATTAAGTTGTGCTCAGAAGTGTGATTGAATTGTGTCAGACCGTCCCAAGAAAGATTGTGTGTGCTATCTTGCATTTTGTGAAGATCTTGAAGTCCTTGAGTTGAGCTTTGTGTTCCTTGGACCTACACTTGAAGTTGTTTAGATAACTCCTATGTTCCCCCTTCACACTTGTGTCTTGTTGTGTCTAGTTTGTTGATCTTGCATCACCACCTTAGTCACCCAGGTAGAGCATCCTATTAGGCTTATAAATGTCTCCTCAACCAGAGCTTCATAGGCAGGCTCTTCCATCTGAATTTTCCATTTTGTCTACCCTCCATTTTCCAGCTCTACCATGGAAGTTTTACATCTTGCTTCTACCCTTCCCTCTACCCTTACCATATTTCCTTTTCCACTCTTCCATATGTCACAGTCACAGGGTGTCTGGGGTCCCACTTTTTTTCTCTGGTCTTTTCTTTCAGCTTGTGATTAGCAGACCTTGAGCAGACTGATGCCCTGCATAGCATATTCCCAAGGCTAGATCAAAGGGGGACTTTGTACTTGGTGCAAATTGCTAGCAAACAGCTTGTAAAATACATTAAAATACAAGCATAGATATTTGCAGAGCTAGATATAGACTCTGACTTAGATGAAAGAAAATTGTGCTTGGTAGCAATTGTGATTGCAAGTTTGAAACAATGTACCAAGCAAATAAATATTGAATAAATACACTGGTGTGGAATTGAACTGGGACTAGCAAAAAGAAATGCACCAGACAGGAATTGATCTACCACAACCTTCCTACCAAACCTCTCTACCACCTACCACACCTCTCTACCACTCTACCACATCTCTACCAGACGTTTTTACCACACTCCTCTACCAAACTGCTCTACCCTCTACCACACCTCCCTACCATTCTACCACACCTCTTTACCACACTACCACACCTCTACCACACATCTCTACCACACTCCTTTACCAACCTCTCTACTTCTACCAAACCTCTCTACCTCTACCAAACCTCTCTACCTCTACCAAACCTCTCTATCTCTACCACACCGCTCCCACTCTCCCACATCTTCTACCACACTCATCTATCAAACCTCTCTACATCAGGAAACACACCAAACTTGTGGGCTGTGGACTGATGCGTTGCATGGCATAATTTCCTTGGCCTTAAGGCAGAAAAGAATCTGCACTTGGTGGGACTTGAACTGGGGCACTTTGCTCTTGAAAAGTATACAGCACCTTGGGGAATTGAACTTGGGCACTTGGTTCTTAAAAAGAGAAGACACCTTGGGGAACTGAACTCTCAACCTTCTAGCTGAAGTCATATGGTCTTAAAGAGGGAAAAGGTTGGTACTTTTTCTGCTGGCTACAAGTACCTGAAGCCTTAAGGCCTCAGAATCACTTAGCTAGTACCAAGTGTGATGTTGGCAATCACAGTAACTGGTATTACCAAGGGCTATGTTGGTGATAGCTGACATGGGCTTGAGGTGTTGAATACAATACTGTTGATCATCAATTTGGGCCAGGCAGATCTGGGGCAGATTGAGCTGAGATTTAAACAATAACAAGCTAAAGTACATTGGTATGTCTAAGGGGTATTTATACCCAGAGGTGCAAGTCACTGTGGGTCACTACCAGGCTGAAACACATCAGGGATAGGCTGCGTAAACTATGGATTGCTAAGTCAAACTGTGCATGACTGTACAGCTGAGTAAAAGAGAGTAAGTGAGAGCTGCGCAAGGCTGCACGACAAGTACAACGAGTCATAAGTAAAAGTGTGAAACACATTAGAAATAGATCAGAGTTAATACAAAAATAAAAGAGTTGGCCACTTGAAAGTGAGATAAGGTAAGTCTGTGATGAGATAAGATAAAAAAATATAGACATAATAGTGGAGCGAAGTGTAACAGTCCCCATCACAGTCAATATTCCCTGGTGGTCCCTTTATCCAATCCATGTGTGTACCCACAGTGCTCCTCTATGGCCAAACAGATCCTGCCCCATATGGGTTGTCATGGACCTCCACTTTTCATATCCCACATGGGCCTATCCAGCCCTCTCTGCTGGACTTTTAGCCAGTCCATCTGGGCCTTTGGGAACAGTGCCCCACTGCTAAATACCCTACAGCTACAACTATAATATGACTACAGTGTCCCTGGTGTGCTTGAAGAGTTAAGAGTAATTACCTCATTGCATGGCTTTTGTGAGGCTTCTGGATAAGATTGGGGCACCATTGTGTAGGCAAACTTCTTGTGTACACATGCCAGTTTGGGACAAATTGGTATCCAACTGGCAAATATTCAGATTTCACTGGTCCATGCCTGTCCCTAGTCAACAGGCTAAAATGCAAGGGCTTTTTAAGTATTGGGCGCTACAGTTCTGGTTTGCACTTTGCATCATATATTCTGGTAGCTAAAATAACCAAAAAATGGCTGGTACGAGGGTAGGGCTGATGCAAATATCCAGCACAAAACCATAGGTACCTGCAGGTAGACCTGTGGGAAAACCTGCACTGACCTGGATCCACAAGTCTAGATAACCAGTGGGACAATGCCTGTGAGAATCCAGATCTCAATTTTTGACCACAGGTACCCACAGTGTAGATCCAATTTGACCCTCAGGTCAACTCGTTCTCAGTCTTATCTTAGCTTCTCCAAACACCATATAGAGACATCCAGTAAAGATGTTAGAATCCACTAAGCCAATTCCAACATAAAGTTAATCTGACCCTCCATGGCCACCTGTGGCAGTTTGGTAGCCAGCTGCCTGTGTGATCCCAAACAAATACATGGTGTAACTCTGCCTAGTGCTGTACAGACTCGGGCTTGAAGCCCTGAGCCAGGCCAAGCTGGGCCCTTGCACATTTGGCAGTAGGGCCCGGCCTGGCTCAGGGCCTGGCTTGGGGTGCCAGGCTGGGGGCCTAGGCCCAATTACCAGTTTGGGTAGACACACATGGTAGACACACCTGGTAAATGTGTCTGGTAGAGATGTCTGGTAGAGACACACGGTAGAGACACCTGGTAGACATGTCTGGTAGACATGTCTGGTAGAGACACACGGTAGAGATGGTAGAGACACATGATAGACACACCTGGTAGACGTGTCTGGTAGAGACATCTGGTAGAGATGTCTCTACCAGGCACATCTACCAGACATCTCTACCAGATGTCTCTACTGGACATCTCTACCAGATGTCTCTACTGGACATCTCTACCAGATGTCTCTACTGGACATCTCTACCAGATGTCTCTACTGGACATCTCTACCAGATGTCTCTACTGGACATCTCTACCAGATGTCTCTACTGGACATCTCTACCAGATGTCTCTACTGGACATCTCTACCAGATGTCTCTACTGGACATCTCTACCAGATGTCTCTACTGGACATCTCTACCAGATGTCTCTACTGGACATCTCTACCAGACATTTCTACCAGATGTCTCTACTGGACATCTCTACCAGACATTTCTACCAGATGTCTCTACTGGATGTCTCTACCAGACTTCTCTACCAGCAAGGGTCTCTACCGGATGTCTCTACCAAGGGTCTCTACCAGGTGTGTCTACCAGGTGTGTCTCCCAGGTGGACCTGTAGAGATGTCCAGTAGATGCACCTGGCAGCTATGGGCATCCCACTGAGATCTGTCAGTGGTTTGATTAAGTGTTCACTCTCTGGATCTCCCAGTGGCAGCAGGCACCAGGAATAGGCAATTGAATCATGCCATTGGGCTTGACACACCTGATATGCTCCAGGAACAGCCAGGGCATACACCACTCAGGCAACTGCTGAGTGATGGCAGGTAGGTGCATGGCATAAAATAATATTTTATTTGTGGCATCATGCCAGACCATCATCCTAGGTTTATGCTGAAGGTCTGGCAGTGTAGACACTACTATGAGACTACACAAATGGCCCAGCTCAGTATAAATAATTTATACCATTTCTAGTGATGTTAGGAAGTGGGTAAATAACACAGGTGAGCAGAATTGTGACACACACCTTCCCTGGACACATTTATAATCCATGGGAAGGATCCAGACAGACGCAGGCTACCCGAATTCACTGTAAGAACAGTTAGGCGCCCGTTTTTGGCATTCGCTGAGTCACGTGCACTGATCGGTCACGTTGCGTCCGAGTCACCGTTGCCCGGAGCCTCCTACATCTGCTATTTGCCTTTCTACGTTCTCCAACACCGTGCATCACCTGACCTTCAGCCCATGTACTTGGCAGCCACTACCATCTTGCTCACAGCGGCCAGCATATTGGCATTGAGGTTTCAACATCCACCCTGTGTTCCTGTTGCAGCACACTCACAGATTTGTGGGGATTCTCGGTGCATCCACCTGATCCAACTGCATGTTGGGTTATCATAGTTATCTCTGGTGAGATAACCACATCATACCGCGACCTAGAGTGTTGGGGGCCAACAATTCTCTTGGTCAGGTGTTCCCTCGTCATTCATGGTATTCGGAATCATCCCCGGACTCCATTTCATTATACTGGGTGTGACCGTCTGGCTAACAACTGGAGGCTTGGTTATCAGTAACGCGTGGAGCACCCCTTCTCCAACCTCAGGCTCCTGGCATTGACTCAATGCCCTCACCTGCAAATATCACGCTGTCGCCGTGTCTCACATTTCCCCTCCATGATCTCCCAATCTCCCGCCTCCCCACTCCTTCACCACTACACAAAGCCTGTTCATGCCGTGTCCATCGACACAGTTTTGTTCGTTGGCACAAGTCCCACTTGCCCAGCCTCCATTCTCGACGTCGACACCTCACCTCCAACACAGCCATCACCATCGCCGAGGTTGCTGCCCGACAACAGCAGTTCGATGATGCTGTCCGCCTCTGATGTGCAACAATCCTGTCACCGAAGTATATGTATTTTAGAAGATAGCTTCGTGCGAATGATGATCTGCATACTGATTTACATAGTAATCTAGAGTATCTCTTGGGTCAAAATCTGCAGTAAGAAATGTGCTACCAAGGACAGGAACAAGGTATACGTTGCGCAGCATGATATCCAAATGGATAACGCTGTGCAAATGCCGACACTGATGAAACTCAGGAACAACACGCCAATAGCTGGTGATGGCGTCTGGATGATTACCCCAGACCTTGTACCACTTGAAGAATGCACTTGGGTAGGTCTGGATCCCACGGGAGAAGGAGAAGAGGAGTCGTACTTGTGCGACCGCCAGTCCCTTCATCCCTGGCTGGGGATCATTGATCATTGATCATGATGAGGACACAATCCCGGTGTTCACCCCGTTTCCTCCAGGAAGGCGTTGACCGACTTTGTTGTCACCACATCCCGCGTCTACCAGACTCATCACTGGGTGGATGGAAAGTCACGACAGCTGACTGATAGACGCAAACCCTCCCTACGATGTGTGGACAGTCAGCGGGTGCAACAGATGAAGTGGCTTGGTGAATGGAATCGCCGGGTGAGTTCACAAAATCAGGCTCCTGGATGTGTTGTGAAAGCAAGCCCCACGAGGTCTTTCGGGTAGGGACTGTTAAGCACTATTGCCAACGGTGGTCAACATCAGATAAGTTCTGGAAGTTGGCCTTCAAGAACTCACCATGCTGCTGCGCCACCACTATGTTTCCCTTGACAAATTCCTCTATTCCCTCTTCCACCGTCTCCCATTCCCCCTCTCCTTCAGCCAAAGCCCGTCCTTGCTTGACCATCTCGGTGACCAAAAGTGGAAGCATGTACGAGGGGCTTTTTCCGAACGAATGCCGAATGTGCTCCCCCAAGTTTACCGAGGCGTTGGTTTGTGAACACCATCTGGCCGAGGGCTTGGAAGCCAATGCCAGGGCTTCTTCACTGCGGTGACGTGGCGAGATTCGGTGATTGAAGAGCATAGACTACCTGCGCCAAAGTCTTCAATGAGAGGGTGGTAGTGGGAGACCGTGTGCTGATGAGGGAGCTGGAAGCCTGTTGGCCGTACCCCTGTTGTTCGGAATATTGCTCAGTGAAGATAGAATCGCTGGCGGGCCTGCTCCATGGTCTTGGGGGTGTCCTTGGTAATATCAGCACATCTCGCAACGTAGCAGAAGTTGAGGAACGCCGCAATGGCCTGCACCATTTCGTCTGGTACATGGCCTTGGATGGTGTTCAAATAGACCCATGGCAAATGTTACATGCAGACAGACTGGGTATTGCATATATGACACACCTTCATCGGTGCTTTAGAATCGTCTCCCATCCACTGTTTAAAACATCAACTGTGGGGGAACCTCCTAAGTCCTGGAAAGGAGGGTGTAGCGGTGATCCTAGAGGGTAATGTATTAGGGGGTGATGCACAAGAATAATTAACCTAACCTGGCGTACCGTCGATCGATGTCATTGAGTATCTCATCTGCCCCCAATATACCATGCTCCAGTGCGAGCTACTAATCGACCCAAGTCACCAAGTGATCCTTGAATGACCCTTTGATCACTTGGTGCAGGGCGTCGGGGGTTAACATCTCATGTGTATCCGCTTGCGGAAAGTTGTGAGTAAACGGCTGGATTGAGGCATCAGCCTAGAGTATGAGTTGAAGGGGAAGCCTCGACGTACATGTATATCATTATCAATACCATATGAATCCCAGAGAACGGTGGCGTCAACATCAACAACAGCTCAGTAAGACGGCGTGTGTGTCGTCCTCCCGGCCCATCCAAATCCTTGCTGACTGCTTTACATCTATGTACCATGGATGCAAGTCAGACATATATTATGGGCAGCAAGTGAGAATACGTACTTCGGGCACCAGCCCTGCATGGTACCAGTGAGCATTACCCACTTGGGATAGTCAGCAATGAAGAATGCCAACTCATAAATGATGTGGCGATAACACCCATTCGGGGAGTGTCGAATAATGGGGGTCGACTGCCCTTCTTGAGTGGCTTGAGGATCTCGGTGATAGAGGCATGATATAACTTGTGTTTAAACTTGTGGAAGGCAGTCGTTGTCGTACTGTCGATCACCTGGTCATGGGAATCAGAACACTACGCCAATGTTCACGTTCGTACTGCCGCTTACCTTTTGGGATAGCAAGAAAGCCAATCGGAACCACAGTGTTGCGGTGGGCTCGTCTGACGGTGTTATGCATGTTCCCAACGGAGAGATATAGCGGATGGTACTTGATGTGTCCCATCGCGACTGATACTGTCGTTTGGCCGGCACCAAGGACCACGGACATCGCATTGCTCCCCTAGTCGAAGGGTCTTCCACGTAGATCTGCGTCTACAAATACATGAGGGCACAGCTTCAAATGGTGAGAGAACAACAAGAATACATGCACACTGCGCCTCCACACAAGGTTCGCCGACATAAAGTCTTTCCGGTGCGGCTTTCCTGACTTGTCATGCTCGACAAATGGTGCATAATCAAATTGGCTGTTGAAGTCTTGGTTGTCGAGGATATTGGTGATGACATGGTCAGGATCACAGAACCAGACTTTGTAGGACGCCGTTTTCCAGGTTGCATCCTCAGGGGAGTCGCTGGCATAGGCACAGATGATGTCATGGCTGGACACATCCAGCAGCTGGATCTGGTCCAGCACCAGGACCCCAGAAACCCCTGATGTGACATGTCATCAGATGACCAAGCAATCAGGTCCAGATGGATGGATCCACAGGCTGAAGAGGTCCAGGTGGATGAATCCAGTGCTGGAGGGATCCAGTAGGTCCAGAATGGACCAGAACCAGGCAGGGGGCTGGACAGAGCCAGGCTGGCCCAGGCTGGACGCATCCAGGTAGGGCCCACTACTTGGGTACCTGGACCTGCAACATATTTGAGCCCTAGTGGTAGGTGGGTCCATGTGACTGAGGTGCCTGAGGCGTCCAAGGCTTTTGAAACCCGCTGTGACCTCTTAAGTGCCCATCCTCGCAGGTTTGAGCATTCTTGTCTTAGCCTCCTGAGCTCCTCGTCACAGTGTTTGACTGTGAGTAGAGCTTGTATACCCTTCCTCACGTCATCGTTACTCATCCAAAGTGGTATAGGCCCAGCCTCACGATCATCTAGCCCTGTGTCATCCCAGATGGGAGAATCCACGTCCAAGGAGTAGAGCTCATCTGGCTCTATGTGCAGCGGCGGCACAGCCCCCTGTGGAGCACAACCTCCTCGAACGAGAGTGGTAATCTCTTTGCACAGCTTGTTGAACCTCTTCAGAAGTGCCGTGTTGTTGGGCTGGTGACGTGCAACCTGAGCGGTGATGTGGGTGTGGAGACGCAACTCTGGAGTGAAGGTGTCAGTTTTAAGAATCAAGCCACATGAGAGTGGCGGCGAGGAGATGAACTGACGTACCACTTGCAGTTGGCGTTTTTTTGTAGGCTCGATCCACACGTTCAAGCTCGAACTTATGGCTCTGAAGCTTGTGCCACAGCCGCTCCTTGAGAGACAGGGCTTTCATCCGGAGCTCCAGGTATCGGTCATCAAGCAAGGTCCGGAGATTCTTCTGACCGGGGACTCCCAGCTGCCTTCGGTGTTCCTCGATGTCGGCATCAACTCCTTCTTTCTCGGCAGACACACGGTGACGCGCTTCCACCATGTCTTCAATGTCTTGAGGGGAAGCACCCCACCTCATCTTCGTCAGCAGATCCATCTCCTGGGACAACACATTGCTCAAGTCCATGAGAGCGAGGATCAATTTGATCTTGTCCCTCGCTAGCCTGCTGGTCGCTCTCATTAGCGGTCGTGTCTGAGTGGCTACCTGTTGTTCCCATTCCCTCTGAAGAACTTCTTGGCTGATAGGTAGCTCTCCCCGATGATATTGATGGCTTCCAAATGCTTCTTGAGGCATTTGTGATACTTGCGGGATAACCATTCTCTGAGAGAATCTAGTGACTGCTCCCAAAGGAAGGAAACCTGTACATACAGAGTGAATAGTCGCTGATGGAACTAGAGAATGTAAGTATCAATCACATAGGTCAAATGGATCACTCACCCCAGACATGCGGAGAGTCGGAATCAGGAATTTGATAGCACTCCAAAACCGCTCACAACCTTCTCCATCAGACAACCCAAACCCCTCACACTTCCATGGATGGTAAATGAGTTGACAAGGCCACTGGTGGCCATATGCATGGAAAACAGAAGCTGCCCAGCTACTTCTAGGCATAAGGTCGCCAATGAACCCCCACTTGAGGCAGCTTCACTCCAGCTGGCAGCCTATGTCGTAGAGGATGCTGACTGTCGCAGTCTGTGGCAAGCATTTGAAGAGCTTCGATATGAGAGCGATGGCGTAGTACTGACACTCCCCAGGCGTCGTCATATTCGTGAGCCATAGCACTCTGTTGTGCCGACAGAGAAGGGCCATCAAGCCGGTATCAGCGAAGAACCTGGTGCTTGACTTCGTACATGTCTCATCGGCTGTGGTGAAGGATTGGAGGCAGGCATCGAGGACCGACCGGGGCACCTTCATACCCTCCTCGACCATGTTGTGATTCACAGTGGTAGTACTTGATCCACCTGTTGTCGCCGGAGCGGCTCTGGTGGGTCTCGCCATGTTTACCAACGTCTCTGCAGCATTCAACTCGTCTTGTGTGAGGAATGCCGAGTGTGCGTGCCGAAGTGGGGGGTCCGCCGAGTCTCCACGGACAGGGTTTTGATGCTTCTGAGGGAAGCAAGCGTCAAGGCATACAATGATGTCCACCCTAGCGGGGCGTGATCAGGAGGGTTTTGTGGAGATGTTAAGGGGGCTTACAACATGTCTGCATTGCGCTTTAAGTCTGAGAAACACAATGGGCAACAATCGATCAGGTATTCAAGGCCATCAGGTTCTCCAAGGTCGATGTCCTCCCACCCGTCTTCTGGTCTTGCTTCGATCACTTCCTGTTCCTCGGTCTCGATGATAACCTTGCGCAGAAACTCGTCCATCTCAACCAGGAGGTATGCGAACCAACGGAGACTTGCTGTCAGCTTCCTTCGGATAATGTCCACGCCGTCCAATTCATATCCCCTTGCCCATAAGAAGTCTTCCAACGACGACGACCAAGCTGATTTGTTCAGGGCGGTTCGCAGGTGAAGTCGCCTGATAAAGTCCACCATTTGAAGGTCAAACACATAGTTCGGGTGCGTAGGCACAGACACAAGGAATCCCATCTGAAGCAAGAGCTCAGTTGTTTGGCAGCTGCAAACCTCGGCCTTGGTGATCCCTGCAAGGGCCAGCCATCAGCAATGTCTTGATGAAAGCATGAAACTACTTGCCGTCCCAAGAAACAAGGGTTATCTCGCGTTTGCGTACCGTAGGTAAGCAACCACAAGGAGTTGTATTCATGTCTATTGTGTGTAAATTATCTGATCACCTCAGGAGTGCCATGTACCTCGGGACGAGGCGCAGTATGATGTCCTTCGTCCACTTCTCCCATTGCATGAGACGCTTGTCCCATTTTTGGGGTGAGCTTGGAATGCGCTGGGATAGTGTGAAGACCTTTGTGGGCGACGTATCCCCTGTTCTCTTCTGGACACGAGAGTTAGCTTGGGTGAATCGTCCAGCGGGTGTTGTTAAATCAACGCAGGGGAAGAACAGGACACGCGAGGTCCCATACAGCTGTCATTCTGGGATGGGCTCAACCCAGTGTGCATTGTCACCCCTTTTGTCCTCTTTGGAGGGGCGCTTCAATAACCGGATAGACTTGGGGATTGTGAAAGACTTGGGGATTGTGAAAGACATGGTAAGCAGGAGAAACGATCTCCACATCCCTCTCCCTTGTATCACTAAGTACCTACCTTTTGCGATTGACAAATGGGCTAAGCAAATGGAATTTATGAGAACGGGGCTCATTATGCTACGATAGGATATTAGGATATGTAGACGGTGGAAACAGTATTGAGGTGAGCTAACACAAGATCATGAAATGGGGAGTATCTTACGGAAGGTGTGTGTGAGTATCAGATTGGGGGATGAGGGGTCAGTATGACAACTGCAGATAGTGGCTGAGCAGGGGAACAAGGTACGAACATAAAAGAAAAGCAATCAACAGCGGCGAAAGGGATGATCCTGGTGGGGAGGCTAGAACGAAATTCCGAAGCCTATTTATCAAATATTCTTCGACATCGCTGACCACCCACAGAGAGATGGAATTATCGCCTCATGGCGAGCCCCAGTTCCAGGATGGGTGTCAGCCAATATGACAATCTGGTCATCCATTCATTTTGAACTGTGCCAGAAGCAGCGGGTAGACTAAGATCTTGCTTGTAAGCATGGCGTGGATGAGGGCGGTGCGGCTTCTATGATGTTCACGCCTTCCTGGAGTAGCTGGGGTGGTCATACTTGGTCTTGCAGGCTCATGCAGCGGGAGGCATGGATGAGGACAGAGAGGGGTTTAGCGAGGAATGACTGCTCGAATGAGCAGGAGTCGTGAAGGCTAACATCGAGAACCATAAGGACAAACCAACTGGGGGGGAGGGGGCAGACAAACACGTATGGATCGGTGACATATGCCAGGTGGTTCATGCGCTCCTGAAGAGTGCGATGGAAGCGGGGGAAGACCGAGGCGAGGAACAGAACTTCAGGCTCACGCAGGGATGGTAGCGCTGATGCGGGTGCTACGGGCTAGACGCGAAAGCGTGCACACAACCACAACCAACAAACACACAACCAACACACACTCTCTCTCTAGGGGGGGGATTGGGGATAATACACATACGTGAGTACGGGCGGGGAGTTGGTTTACAGCTGCGATGCAAGATCAACAAACTAGACGCAACAAGACGCGAGTGCGAAGGGGGAACGTAGGAGTTCTCTAAGCAACTTCAAGCGTAGGTCCGAGGAACACGAAGCTCGACTCAAGGACTTCAAGATCTCACAAAATGCGAGATGGCACACACAATCTTTCTTGGGACGGTCCGACACACTTCAATCACAACTCTGAGCACAACTTGATCACGATTTCGCTAAGATAGACAGGCAAACAGTAATGTCCGATTTCACTAAGAGCCGCCGAATCACAGTCGCGCGCACTCGAACCAAAACAAACAAATCTGCACTAGGGCCGCTATCGTATTTTGCGTCTATGGATCGCTAGGTTATATACAGGTTTTCGTGGCTGTGCGTAGAGATAAGAGATACGAGAGAGTGAACATATAGACAGAAAAGGATCGAGATCGAGACCAGGAACATAACAAGATAAACATAAACATGTGGATAAAAGATAAAAATGAAAAGAAATGAGAGGGACGGGAAACTAGCACACGTTGGAGTGGCTATTATTAGTCTCGGCGTTGAAGCTGTGAGTGGGACGCACAAGGGCATTCCTTGGCAAACCGCCTATCTCCAGGCCTACGCTCCTGCAGTATTCACGCTCGTGATCTCGACCCCTGTGTCCGCATGCGGGCGCTTATCAACCGTGCAACTTCCGATCATTACTCGGCTAGCTGGTGGTTACCTGTGGTACCTGTGATCGTGAGGCTATCCGTGTGCGAGGTTTCTCCGACCGCCCCTATCCGCGACCCAGCCCCGTGTACCGTTCGTGAGTCCGTCAGTGACAATAGATATTCCCTATGCACGCTCGTGTGTGTATGGCTCGTACGTCTCTCGATGATCTTTACTCGTCTCGGTATCTACACGTCTTCTCGATCTCTACGCGTCTTCGTGGATTTAGCATTGGTCCCGTGCCTGGGCATGCCCTGTTTGGTATGTGCGGGATCACGACTCTCGCGTGCCAGGCGGACAAGTCGCTTCCCTTCGGTTCTCGGTTCTCGGCATCTCGTATTCGGGTGCGATAAGATCACGAATCTAATCTGCTAAGCGCCCATGCTCGATCTCCTCGTTCCGGGGTTCTCCTTAGCACAGCTGTCGAGTGGGGCGTCTCACAGCTCTTGTTGTCCCTTAGTCGTTCACGATCGGGAGTTAGGAACGCGAATATGATGACAATTGGGTATAATTCGCGTTTTTATACGGGTAGCCTGGAACCAGGCGTATCAGCGCCCCTTCTGGCAGAGATGCTGCCCTCGATCGCGGAGTTTTCTGGCTGAGGATTTGGCGACAAGACCACCCTGAGGTAAAGTAGATCAGATGTGGGTTGCTTGGACAAAGGGGTGGATGGATGTACAGAATGCAGATGTTGCGGCTGCGCCGTGTGGGCTGGTTTGAGGGATAGATGGCAAGGTAGACTCAGTCGACTACAGTCGGTCGTTGAGGGATGGGATAAATTAAATTGATTGAGCCAGTATTGAAGAGAGAAAAGTATCCTTCGTCCAGTGAGCCGCCAATGGCCCTGGTTAAGTCGGGGAAGCAAGTATGGATGTTGAGCTCATCCTTCCCATGCTTAACCACATAGCCTCCTTCTTTAGTGATGTGGGGATTGTAGGTGTATACGCACAGAAGACTTGGTTTGGGAGGGGGTGGATTGGGATCAAGACCTCGAGGCTCACGAAGGGGCAGCGGTGAGCTAGTTGGATGTTCGGCAACAAACAACTGTGGGCGACCAACACGACTCACAAATAGCTTAGATTTAACTTCACAAAACACATCCTCGTGTGACCATGCCCTCTTGCAGAGTTGTGAACACTCCGCTGTTACCGAGAACGTCTATGGCTGCCCATTGTGTGTGCAGCCCTGGGAGCCATTGGGGGATATGATTGGCCTGGACGTCTCCAGTGAAGATGTGAGATGAGACGAGAGTTTGTTCAAGTGTGCGAGTGTTGTTGTATTCGGCAGTGGGGAGCCCGGTTTGAAGGGATGAGGGTGAGGAGAACAAGGCTCAGGCAGGTTAGGGCGAGTATGTTCGGCAAGTCTTTCTCACACTCATCTTGGAGAACAATTGTCAGGTTTAAGAAGTTGACGGGCACCTACTAGCCTGACACTGCACGCAAACCAAATTATTTGGGCCAAAATAAGGGAAGAATAAGTTTGGAAATAACTTGAGTATTTTTTTGTTGTTTTGTTGAAAATAATTTGCTGGAAATAGGCCACATTCCCAGCCAAATTTGTCCTATCAGGGCAAATTATTTGGTCTGAAATAACTTTCAGAATAATCAAGTTATTTTGTTGCTTATTCTGGACTTATTTGGGCACAAATAATTTGCTTTGCGTGCAGTGTGAGCACTTGAGTTCAAGTTCGAAGATGGATGTAGGTATATAATTGCATAGGTACGAGGGTAATATGTAATTATACAACTAACAAGAAAAGAAAAGACCAACGACTAGGGCCTAAGCAGTCAAATCACAGGAGCGGGAGGGGAGAGGGGAGCAGGATCTGAATCCTGTCTATAAACTTTGAAATTGGTTGAGGGTAGAACGGCTGGGCGCGTGGCTCAAGGATACTCCAGCTTGATTGGGTCGTGGTACTCTCCGGGGACTAGGTACGTGCCAAATGTCAGTGAACCCTGAAGGATGTCCAACACTCACTAGCTGCAAGCATATCATTGATGGCACCAACAAGATCGTCACGGGCGGCATACTCATATGTGTCCCGAACTTCTCTAACCAACTGACTACAAACCTTGAAGGCCTCGTAAGCCTTCTTGAGGGAGTCTGGGACCGCGGCGGCGTCGAACTTGTTCTGAACCGTCGGCACGACACCCTGGGCAATTGAATCCTGGTGCCGCTGATTGAGGTCCATATACCTCTTGAAAACAAGCGCATGACAGCCAACCAAATAGAAAAGAAAATCAATGTCTGTACTCTTCCCTCCTCTCTGGCGTATATTAGTCAGTTACAGGGTCATCATAACACGACCTGTGTATGACACATACCCTCTCGTGGAGAAGGCACAGGTGCCTGCAGAGGCTCATCGAGGACAACGTGGGCGAGGAAGCGTTCAGCGATGCCGACGATGACGCAGTGAACGACTTCCTAGTTCTAGAGCATATTGTACGGATAGTGGGCATTGCGTCGGTAGGGAAGAGGACAAGGTAGGTAGGGAGGAGGACAAGGTAGGCCAAAACTGGGTGGTTGTTGGAATGTGTCGGTGAATTCCTGAACCTATTTAACTTCTGGAAGGCGGAACCCTGAAGAACCAACAGACTGGTACGCGTGGCTCTGAGGGTGACAAATGAGTCCCCACAGATGTTTGACTCTCTAGAACCCAAAGGGGAAAGGGCACCAACCCTTCCCGTCTTGGTGCCGCCACACCTGCAAGAGACTCTTCCCATTCATTTGGGTTGTCTCCCCCGACCCCGAAGAGATCCCTTGGCCAGCAGACTCAACCCTGGACAATACTGAGCTAGCAAACAATAGGTAGTTTGAAGAAATTCGGCTATGCATGAGGCTGGGGTTGAATCACCCTTCGGTGGCTTGTGAGATTAGATTCAAGTTTAAGAATCTGTCACGAGCTTTGTCTCCGATTCACTATATCTAGCGCATCTGCTAGCACTATGGTGAGTAGATCAGGGAGGATTTGTTGCCAATCGTACTTATGTGGATTCAGTACTGTGACGTTTAATGGGTTCCCCGACTAGGCGCCCAGCGATCGACACTTCGTGGGCGCTACTTCTGTGGGACCAATGTAGCGGCCCTGTTTGGAAGCAAGTAAACAGCCCCTCAGTTGTACATCTAGTACTCGGGTCACTTTACTGCTCACTAGACCTGGAATCGCAGATGTAGCAGTGCTGCCCAACCCATGAGGAGAGTCTGTAGCGAGGTGAGGACATTTAGCTCCGAGACACACGAGGCGTCTCCGAGTCGTTTCAAAGTTTGGCCACAATTCCAGATGTTTCTCACAGAGAACCACACTATTTGCTCTGTTTGTAAATAGAGGCTTGACAAGATGTCAGCTGCGGAACGAGCCAAGCAATGTGTTGCATTGAAGCCAAACTGCGCCATAATAAATTTTGGAGAGGGATGCACCAAACATTTGGGACCCACCTTTGGCACGGTTATCTTGCGTGCGGTAATCCTCTCACCTCGGAGAAGGCAGCGTGCATTTGAGTCGGAAGGAGCATGGTCGAATAACCTGTGCCGCTCACAAACCTCTCACAACCTTGTTTCTGCCTAGAGCTTTGAAAGTTGGTTGGAACGTGATGGGCATTGGCACCGCATGCCAGGCAACACCATTCAATATACCACGTCCATCAGCCTCCTGCTACTACCCTTTTCTCTCATTTCAACACAGGAACCTCTCGTTCTCCAATTTCGGAACTCTTAGACTTTGAGCACGACTTGAACGACCTTACTAATGGAAGGAGGCACCTTTTTGGAGGCCACAGGCTGGGCTGAAGCGAGCCCCAGGGACATGTGGAAGGATGAATCAGTTCTTCCCCACCATCACCCCATGGTTGGAAGCGGTGGGAGCTTTGGGTGAGTAATATCGCTACAAAATGCCACCTGGACAAACCAACGCCCCCTCTAGATATATGCGGACTGGCCAGGCTATCAACAAGGGTTTTGGTTACCATTCTGTCCCTCACATCCTTCCAGACTTGTTTTTGCACTCTCCTACCGATTTCTCGTACTCATTCTCTGTGGTATGTACCCTAGTCATCTGTAGCTTATGCCCTGCCTGATCCTTTTAAAGCTGGGCGTGGTCGACCATATGAAGGAAGTTGCCTTTGACCCATTGGCCTCTCCGTTCTGCCTCTCCCAAGGTCAAATTCCACCTGGTGAGCCAGCGATTCTCAAGGACCTAACCCAGCTGAATATCGCCTTCGACACTTCTGTAGGCAGATACGGCCACGCTCACCCTAACCATCGAGCTGCACCCTCAATATACGACAGCGTTCAGACTGCTCAGTGGGCATCAAGCCCCACACCACATGAACCTAGACGGCACTTGCCTGCAACCTTGAAGCGGAAGGCATATGACACAGTGGCCGAGATAGATGTCCAACCGCAGTACACTGACAATATCATTGCTGTGGACAAGGAGAGAAGGCTCAGGGACAAACTTGGCATCCGTTCAAATCACCCGTTAGGCCTCTGGGCCTTACCCAATGACGCCCAATCCCATGAACAACCACCGTACTCACAGCCTATCCTTATCCAGCTTGCGATTATCGGTAGTCCAGGTCGGCGTGCAACATTCCACGAGATAGTCGACGCAATTTCATGAAGGTTCGCCTTCTACGGCACCGAAGGGTACAGCCCAGCGACAGGATGGCAGGTGCGCCTGGAATCGTGCTCGGGGTGATGACGTCTGATGACCCTGATGCATTCGAGTAGAACTTGATCCGTCACCAATTGAGCCTAAACCAATTGTTTGTGAAGGAAAGGCGCCACCGAAGTGAACATGCTTTGAGGTACGGCAGCTGGTGGGTGCTCGATTATAGTCGGGGCGGTGGATACAAGCGCCCTCGCCAGAAAGGCGGCATTGCGGGAAATGATTGCCGAGTACCTGCCGCATCGTGCACCAATCCGTGGCGAGGTTTCGCCTTTGCTCAACATTTCTGCCTCGCCCTCGAAGGTTTTTCAACCTTACCTCCCTTCGCAGCAAATACATTTTACTTCACTTACATATTCTGCTACCAACCCCTCTTTTCATACGTCGGAAGTGCTAGCAATGTTGTGTGAGGTTTGTTGTGGGTCTGATGGCGCGTGTCATTGACCCATCAATGCCGAAAGAGGTATGGTGAAATCTCTGCAATCCGAGCAGGCAGGACTGCTGCTGACGCTCCAAGACGGCGATCATATTCAGGGCCCTGGCGTGACTGTGACCATATCCGACATTCACCCATAGGTGGCCTTACCCCGCCGTGGCCTCACAGGGGTATTGACACGCACTTGCTTCTGGAACAGGCGACGGTTAGGAGGGCCGTGGAGCTCTCAATTGTGATAGAGCTGCGGGGTCCACAAGGGCGACAAGAGATCAGGGCCAAGCTGTCTGGTTACAGCAGTTGAGTACAGGCACAACGAAGGGAACCAGAAAGGATTGCACAAGGCAGGTAGATATTCAACCAGCTTCCACTAGGTGCTTCTAGAACGAGGGAAACTAAAGGCACGGATTGGATGAATATGGGTGCCGTTTCTCAGTGTGGTGATCCTAAATCTGGATCGGTTCATTGAAATGTAGTGCAGGGATGTATCACAATCACAATGGACGCACCTCTCTAGGGATAGAATATCACGATGGCGACTGTCAGGGAATATATGGGTGCCTCTCTTCTTGTTCCGGGCATAGTTTTCAATACATTACTCGTTTGTAGTCGAGTCCTAGCCAAAGGAGGTGGGTAGAACAAGGAAGGGGTACGAGACGGAGACAGTCGCTCCAGGCGTTGTTCTGCATCTACAAGGCAGATAAATATCGCTGTGCTGGAGGAGCCAGTTGGATCGGATGAGGTGGAACTCAGCGTACGGTGGGAGAACCTTAGGATTATGCTGATGTATCTACAGAACCCGATCCCATAAGGGTATCCGGTCTTCAGTCATGCCCCAAAGGGAAAGCATTTCATCGTCACGGCCCTTCCGCATTTTTACACCACACAGGAATTCCGAACCTTTGGCTGCCCCACCCTCATGGTTCCCGTCGAGGTTTTTGTTAGCGTCACCGTGTCTCGGATCGTCAAAAGGTGTTCGATGAGGTGGCGATGTTCACAAGTTATACTGTTGTGGGCTAACGATACCTCCCTCCCTCACTAGGCGGGCTCCGCATCGAAACGAGATAATTTGGGATATTGCCTACCAGGTCCTCCTCCTTTGTGGCTGGACGGACCTTCTGGCATTATCCGCAGTTTGTGATACCTTTCGGGACGCAGCCAGATCAATCATCCACATCCGCATTGCCATCTTGTTCACTCCCTTCGCACTCAACGCCAATGCTCTACTGGATCAGCTCCAGTCACTCGGGGGGGGTGTGGTTGGTGACATTGCAAACAGATTTACCATGGAGGACTGGAGCTTTGGTCGTGTGGCGAGGGTGGGCCCATGCAAAACAGCTCATTGCCTGAGTATTGTGGTCCCCGACCGGTTGCGTGCCAAGGCCTTGATGGCGTGGTTTCAGTGACAAAACACTGGATACATCTGGAAGGCGACGAGGCCGCGCAATGGAGGAATTTCAGCAGGGACTTGCATGGTGGTGGGAGCGACCAGTCCAACGGGTCTCATGGCGGTACGTGATTCTGTAACACCTAATAATTGATGTTGTAGTTGACGGGGCCGGCTCCAGGGAAGAGCTGTGACCATCTCCTGGGGCGCCGCTGGCATTGGTCTTGCAACACTGCCGTGCACGGAGACCCCAACCATCTCCATTCTAATGCCCGCTTGCCTGTACAAGGCGACAACCCCAACTTTGGATGTCCTCGACAACACGGGGAAAGGGGGCCAATGTTTTCACTGGTCTCGTACTTACAGTCAAGATCCTTCCGGCTTCCGGTACCATTTTGTTTGTGAGGGTCTGTGGTTCTCCAGACGGTCTCATAGGTGCTGGGATGTATGGTGCCCAGGATACATGCCACTGTATAACAAGGTGAAGCTGCGGTGGCTCAATGTGAGTATCGTCCTTGACCCCTCAGTTCCTCCGCAGTGAGAGCTGAGATATCCCCTCCATCCCTGATCCTCACTGACTTGCTCCACCACAGACGGATTGATAGCGCCTCCGAATGGCCAAGCCAATGGATGATAGTTCCTGTAGATATTCGAACCCTCAAGTCTTGATGCTTTGTATAATATCAGAAGTTGTTAGCAGCATTATTTGTCGAAATACTCAACTTGGGCTACATATCACAATATAACGGCATCTCTATCACCATTAGATCGCGATTGAACTGTCGAAAAGGGAAGTATGAGGAGATGAATGAATGCCACAGCTCCAACATGGCTCTCCCTCTTGAGCTGTTTGGGTCAAATCTGGGTTGGCATTCCCTCCACACGGTAGGTGATACTCCAAAGTCAGTCTTTGTTTCCTTGTGGGACACCTGATGTTGGGGGTGTCATTTGGCTGCGGGAAGGTACGGCAGCCAAGTCGTTTGAAACTGAAACGAAGGCGAGCCAAAGGAAGTTCTGACAGAGAGACCCACGCCATGAGCGAGGGAGTCGTGGGAATGGACTTCGGCATTTTCCACCAGGCGCTTCAAGTTGGCTGCAAGCTAAACTGAAGAAGTCTATCTGAGTCGAGCAATGGCCATGACATTAGGTTGAAAAAGACACAGAGAGCGACTATGCCGAGTTAGTAGGGTACAGCTGTTCTACACTCATGGATTGCTCAGATGCGATCGAGGGGGAAATAACGGCATGCCAATTGCGATTCGTGCCATCGGGGTGCTCGGTTATACAGGTCGCCGCGTACGAGCACTTATGGCATACCAAGGGAGCCCCCAGGCCCAGCATTCGAAGCCAGCCTGGCTGATATCTGGCCACGCTGCTATCGGGTGACAGATCGCATGAATAGGGTAACCTACATCAAAGGGACGGCATCGCACTGGTAACTTTTCAGGAGGAGGCAATAGCCACCGCTTAGATTCCTGATTTATATTTCTTTCATCCAGATACAGATGATGGGCCATCATACTGAGGAGGTGACTGGAACCCTTCAATCTGGCTGGATTTTGGTTTTGAGGTTCAAGAGATGCGAGCGAAAAAAGGACACCATATATTGCAGTCGGCGATAGCAACCTCCGACGGCTACCCAAGGTAAACCTTCCGTAGATGCAGCAATCGTCAGGCTTATCCCCATCACCTTTGGCCCACGGTGAAGGCCTCGGAATGATCCCCCGATTGCCCAAGTGACCCTGCTTCCTGCTTCCAACTGACTGGTTGACTGTTGGTGATTATGAGGATAGGGACATCCAAATTGCAGTGTCGTACATGAAATCTCCCACGAACTGAGAGGTGAGTGAGTAAAGCTGCCTGTTTAGCAACATGAATTGGGGGCATTTTTTCTTGCTCACTCATCCCTAATCATGACCTGACTACAATCGATCATACACTGCCTTGTGACAGATGGTGGCGAAGGCTATGAGAGGCGAACGGGTTTTATTTTGTCACCTTCAGGATCAAGAACGAGTTGTCCATTCCATCTCTGAGTTCCTTAATCCCAAGGGCCAGAATGTGCCTTGTTCTAGAACTGGGTAGACGGAAGGCATTGGGTAATAGGGCATCAGTGGAGCTTGCATAATATCCAGCCGACCAGCAAGACTTGAAGGCGTCCTCACCAGAGACTGAACCTACTGACAGTGAACGCACTTGATTGAAATGAAGGACGGAGTAATGCGAGGCTGAGTACTCTGCCACCAATTGCGAAGATAAATTGCTATTCCTTTAGATATCCTCTCCTTAGCATTTACCTAGATTTAAGCGATGTTCTCCAAGGATGGTGGTTCTTTTCAGGGAGAAGATCTGGCTTCGTCTTTGAACTTGACTGGCTCGTCTCGGTCGGAGCTGCTATCGGCTTGATGGCTTGCACACGGAGTTTTGGCAGTTTCCCGTGACAATCAACAGCAATCCGAAGCAGCTTCACAATCTCTCCTTCGTTCGGCGTTCACTCCCAATCTCTTCGCCCAGGCTGCTTTACTGAACAGACCACCATTGCGTTCGTGGAAGGGGTGTGGGGATGGGGGACTCCCCTTCAATTGCGACATCTCATGATCAAGTTGAACATGGCAAGGTCAACGTGTTTGCAACCAAACCTATAACCTTACAGTGATGAGAACAATGTGAAGGGTCGAACCAGCCCGTAAGTGCCATTTCCAGGTGTTTCGAACTCATATGAAGCCTCACACAGGTTATCTCCTTCCATAGGGGCGTATGGCGTAAGTCCTTCAAGTCTTTTGGGTTTTCTTCAGCCTGACATTTCTTGAGACCCATTACACATGCTGAATGCCTCCTAGATCCACTAATTGCCATATCGGACTTCTTTGAAAGAAATCCAACACCTTGCATAGATCGGACGTAGTTGTGCAGGGACATGAGTACCTTATCTGGGGCTCTGAGCACTCCCGATGACTGAGAATAATTCAAATTCTGGTCGGCATGGGGTGAGTCTACTCTGCCTTTCCTTCCTGGAATGTACTGAAGCCAAGGTGCATCAAAGCTACCGTTTTCCCATGTCTAATCTCAACACCTGGAAAGTGGCAGGTGAAATCAGCAGACTTACCAAAACACCCACCGTCTGCATCCCCAAAGTCCAATTACATCGACGTTGGCATCGCGAAAGGAGCTGTGGTCCTCAGCATTCTGGCGAGTCTGTCGCCATAAAAGCCGAGAGGTCACCAACCCAAACACCATCTTCCCTCCTCCTGAAGAGCTCACAGTCCCAACGTTGCACAACCAGTAAACAATGGTGTGCCTCCCTGTCTTCAGCTTCTCTCCACAAACGCTCACCTCGGATTTAGCCTAAATCCACTGCCACCAAGCGTGGCTGCGGTCGCGGTCATGGCTGTGGACGTGGACGCGGATGTGGGGCGCATAACGCTCCACCTGCAGGGTAGGTGGTCTGATATTCGTTTCCTGTAAATTCGTAATGAGATCCCATTTCCCCTAGCTCCAGCCCTTCTCCGCTGCCTTCAATAACTTTGGCAGATAGTGTGTCCATCGCTCCCGAGGCTGACAACCCGCAGGAACCTACAGATGACGAGTGAGCACATACCTCCTCCACATTCATCGTGCCTAACATATATTATCCAGGATTAGAGCTGATGATTCAACTTCTGACCTGCATCCCCTGTCGATGGAACGGTATGAGAGTGGTTGATATCAGCGCTCCTGGCAACCTCTTACTCCTTCTCAGAAGTCTGCCAAACCTCCCTAACGCCCACAAGACCTCTTCCTCACCGGAGAAACCACCCAGTCTGACAGAGCCTCGTAAAAGAGGGAATGGCGCTCCCACCTCAGCCTCCGTACTTGTGCCTCCCCCTCAGCCGACAAACACTCCCAAGGCTGTCAAGCAGTGCGATACTCCTTCCAAACGGCAACCTCAGCAATCGCTAGGCTCTAGCACGAACAAGGCTTTACTTGGTGTCTTACACGAAATACGCAGGGCTTCAGCTCGCCTCTTGACGAACGAATCGTGAGTCTTACTTTCACGTTCATCCTTCGGTCGCTCAATTTGTTGCCATCAAGCGGGGTTGCTGGATCTGAGCCCACCAGACGTTGGGGCGAGGGTGTCGACTGTAGCGGAACTGTTCCAGGTCTGGGCGTAGCGTATGTGTCTATGTTCTTATTCACCCTGCAGGAGCTCCTGACTGATTCATCGATGTAGGCCTGCAAATCCCAGAGCCCCAGAACAACGGCGAAATCTCCAGCGGACCAAAAATCCTGTCAGTGCCCACCCACCCCCGTCGGATCCAACACCTGCGTCTGTCACCGGATCCGCATCCACACTCCCGCTTGCCCCCTCACCAGAATCTAGCCCCAGGCCTGGGGACAGTGCCTCCACGATCGGCCGTTCTTCTCCTCATCATCCCGAGACCCCAGAGCCTGAAGATGACCTTGATTTCGATGGCGACAACAGTAGCAAATATGACAACGCCGGTGGGGACGACGGTGGGGATGACGGTGGGGACGACGACGAGAATGGTGAATGTGTGACCCATACGCCGTCCCGCAAGAGCTCGGCGTCTTTCTTTTATGCTCCCTGCAAAGATCCATTGGAGGAGTATGGTGTCTGGACTGGACCCCTTCCCGCCAAAGATGAGGAACTTCACATCAGGCTCGGCCGATCGGTCCCTCCTTCCAACCACTTCATGTCGGGGGCTGCTGGATTCATGAGACCCGCATGGAAGGTTCGGGAGTTCTACTTCCCTGAGTTCCTTCGCTTCATGACCACGTACAACAAGGATGCACAAGCCTTCCAGCATTTCCCCCCCGGCTACCTCCCCTACCTTCCAAGCGGTATTGTTACACCCCTGGATGAAGAAACAATCAAGCACGATTGGAACAATGGGCTGGTCCTACTCTTGCTGCAGCGGCAACTGTGGGACTTTCAGAACAATCGCCAGCCACCACCCCGTCTTTCTTGTCCAAACCTCCTTCCTTCCTCCTCCACCCACCCTCAGCAACCATCTCCTCCACCCGCCCTCAGCAACCATCTCCCCCACAACTCCCTACCGATCCCCCCACCAGCTCATCTGCTCCTACTGCGACATCTTCAGTGTCAGGTTGCCCAATCTGGTCGACTCGCTCAAGGCTACCCACACGTTATTGAGAGTTTGAACCAGCCAGAGACAGCACTGACAAGGATGAAGACCTCTATCTCGTCAGCAACGAATCAGCTGACGAAGATGGGAGCTCAAGTGCAGGACAGACAGAGTCTGAGGACGGGGGCGCTCACTCCCAAGACCGGACCGAAGCTGAGACAGGCTTCCGCAAGCGCAAGCGCTCAGGAGGCAGAACCAAAGGCAAGAAGGGCACGGGAGGGAAGGGGAAGCGAAGGAAGAACAAGCGCAGAAGGTCTCTCTCCTGTCCTGCTGGATGGGACGATGGCGCAGCCTCGATGGATGTTGACATGGACGACGATCGGCAAACATCGTCCACACCTCGCCCTCAGGAGGGGCTCTATGGCGGTGAGGGGAGCTGTGCACGATGACGGAAGGACAAAGGCAAGAGGCATGTGGAAGGGGGAGATGATGACGACGAAGATGAGGAGTTCGTGGATGAAGCTGAGCGGGCGCGTCGTCGAGAAGCAAAAGGGAAGGGTCGTGCCGTTGACAGCAATCCCCCCCGCAGCCCATCTGCTGGCCCATCGCAACCCTGGCGTTTCAGCGCTGAGCATGACAGAATGATCAAGGGAATCTGGGACCAAATTCAGGAGATATGCCAAGCCATTGGGAGGTCGGTGAAGTCTGTCATGGGCAGGGCAGGTCTACGCATTGGGCTACAGTGAGCATTGAACCCATTCAACATTTACCAGCGCTGGCTTTCTCGACAACCAACCTTGCTGTCAGGCCGTAAGTCTTCGTTTTTGGCTCTCCATCCTACATCAGGAAAAACCATATTGGCCCTGGCTGCCCTGTGGTGCTCTGGGGTGCCCTGAGCAAGTTGAAAATGTATTTTGAAGGATTTTGATTAGTAATATCTATAGGAATAATTAATTTAAGATTTTTCACAGTTTTAGTTTTACCATCAAAGGTGGTTTAAAGTTGCTCAGGGCATCCCAGGGCATCTCAGGGCACCACAGGGCAGCCAGGACAGCCAAGGCAAAGGTCATGCTTTCCTGATGTAGCTCCTTGCTGATTCACATTTTTAGTGAGCCGAGACGAGTTCGTTCAGTACGCGAGTGATAGATACGTGGAGCTGGATCCAGGGGATATCCCCCAGTTGGTGGAGGAGTGGCAGTACGACCTGCTGCAGGAAGACGAGGATGACGGGGACGAAGTTGTCAATGATGCCAACGAAATTCGGGCCATAACCCAAGTATCCAAGCAGTTAGAAGGGCTCGTAAGTGTTGAACGTCTGTGCCAGTGAGCTTAACTAACTTCCACCCAGTGCAAGGGCCTCCGACGATCGACCAACTTGCATCTTGTCTGCGCCCTTGTTTCAGACAACCCTGCCGCATGCCAGCTCTCTTCAGTTTTTTTGTCTTCTGACGCTGTCCGGGCCACGGTCGACGATAACAAGCTATTTGTTCGTGAAATTCTGGAGAATCTAATCACATTCATTTGGTGAGGGAAATTGATCTGTAGGGGGGAGTGTTCGCACTTACATGTCTTTGTTTAGGGCGGCGGATAATGGCGTGGATACTGCCAGCCTCACCACACTTCTCACCGGACCCCAGGCTCCTGGGTCTACCAATGGAGGATCGGACCAACACCCCGACCCCGACGGTACACGGTCACAGCCCAAAGCCACAATGCAGCCCGAAGACGCCACAATGCGGCCTGCAGACACCACGACGGCTCAGGCGGCAACGACCAACATACTTACAACGCAGCTTCCCCAAACAACAGGGGCGCCTCAGACGAGGACGACGCCAGCACCCGCCACACTTTCAAGTTCACCGCCTCCTTACTCCCCACCTCGCCCAAACCCCAATCCTCCTGCTCGGCGCACATACACTAGGCTTGCTGGTACTGCACATCAGCGTGCAGTAAACAGGAAGGACGGTGTTGACCTTCGGCTCATCACTGAATCCTTTCCCCGCGGCCCATTCTGGGTCCAGAAGGACGGCGAGTCCAACAAAGACTTCTGGCGTCGGATATTTCACTTCATGACTCAAGCCAATATGGGTTCATATTATGTTCAGCCACTTCCCTCTACAGTCAAGTACTCATCTCTTTCACAGCGGAGCTTGCAGATGTGCCCAGTCTCCCAGCCTTCTGGAAAAAGTTCCTCGAATACTGCATCGACTACAAGCTCGTGTTTGTCAATTGGCTGGCAGCAGTCTCCCCGGTTCCCGGAACTGCCAGCTTTGAGCCCAACAACATTGAGGCCACAGTTTGTGAGGATTTCTACCTCGGCGTTCTCAATGGGACCAATGTCCACCCCATGCTGAGGTTTGAAAGGTGGTCTGATGGTGCATTCACTGATTCCCCATCTCTTCTTTCTCACTGACACTTCCTCTAGACAATGCTGGGATTCGCAGGGAGACGGACTGTGGCCGATATTTGGAGATCCCCCTTGTTGTTGGCATCAATGACCAGGGGGATGATGTCGTTCTCCTACGCATGCGAGATTGCCTCCCCACCGTTCTCAACATTGTGTCTCGTGCAGCCTCGGCAACTGACAGGGGCTCCGGCGTCCCTCCCATGCAATGTGCCAGAAATCGCGCTGCAACAACTCGGAGTATCATCGTGCAAGCGAGTCGCCCCATCAACCGGCAAGCTGCCACCCACCGGGCTTGAGCTCCCTTCGCTCAGGATGTCGCATGGCCTAGTCAGCAAGTTGGTGCTCCCATGGAGCAGCCCCCCCCAGCAATCATTGCAGGTCCTCCAGGACACCAACACAACGTCAACCCCCCTGGGACCGCCTTGGCGTCACTTACACAGAGTCTCGAAGCTCTATGGAGACCCCTCCCTCCGTGGGCAACCCAGAGCACGTATCCCAGTGTCCAGACCGCTCAAAGTCCTCCTCCGCCTTACCCTGCAATTCCTGTTAGCCAACCACCTCCCCCAACTGCACCTGAGGCCGGACACCTGAGCGCTCACAGCAACAAACATCACTCTCAAAGTCGTTCAAGAGACCAAGAGAGGACTTCCTGCCACCGCTCTTGCTCCCTCTCTTGCTCTCATCATCACCATGTTAGGTCGACTCGCAAGTCTCGTGCTCACCATCGCTATTGCCGTTGTCGCTCGCCGTCGTCATCCATGTCATCGGACTCCTCCACCAGCTCTACTCCTGTCAAACACCATTGCTCAGACTCTTGGCGCCGCCATCGTTATTAATACTCTCCTGCCCTATCGCTCTGTTTCTTGTGCTTGCCTTGTTGTTACCTGAATCCCGTTGCATCGACATCTTCAAGCTATAGGGGTAGCACTTGTTAGGAGCTGTATTTCAGCGTCATGCCTCGGTCTCTCAGCATCCCCTCGGTAGCTTCTTGTCGTACTTATTCCCTTTGTTTTATTTATTCCCTTTGTTGTATTTATTCCCCCTGCTGTATTTATTCCCCCTGCTGTATTTATTCCCCCTGCTGTATTTATTCCCCCTGCTGTATTTATTCCCCCTGCTGTATTTATTCCTTCTGTCATGTCTATACTTGACGCAGGATTCCCCCTCTGAGGCCTGAGGATCACGAGCATCTCGGTGAAGCTTTACCCGGTAATCTCAACCAATTTCGAAGCTCAACACAGCACTGAACGCACTGCGGAGGTTGAGGGCACCTTGACCTTATCTGCAACGTCCACCACAGCGACAGCAATCCATCCCCCATCCCTGTTCCGATACGACCAAGTACACACAGACCAAACGCCCTTGGGCATGTCCAGGCCATGTCAGCTCCAGGCACAACGACGATGGGCAGTACTTTAGGGTGTGCTGCTCTTGGCACATTCTTCCACAGAGGAAGCCCAGGTCGAGTAACTTGATGAGAAGAGGTCTGAGGGGGATCGTCAAGAGGCACTCTGACTTCATTTCTGACACCACCTAGCTCGAAGGGCGCTAAAGGAGGTGTAGAGAAGGTGCGTCTTCACGTTTGTTCGCGCCCAACGAGGGATTTGGAACACTAGAGGGGGCCAAGGACGAGACAGTGTCGAAGACCGACATAGCAGCCTAAGCTGGAAGAGGTCAGCAGGGATGAGGAAGAGAAGTAGAAGGCCAGGAAGATCAAGACCTTTGAAAGGACTTTGGAGCAGCGAATGAGGACATTGACAAGATCAAGTACCTCTAAACCACAGCCCCGACGATATCACCCAGGAAATTTGTACCTTGTTTTACAAGAGCCTGTGCAATGTCTGGGAAGTCCGCCTTCAAGTTAGCGTCAGGGGCTTCTGCTGAGCGTCAAGTCGAGTTCAGGATCATCATCTAAACCCCAAACGATGAGTTTGCGCATCAGTTTGCGCCCGACCCCCTTGACCAACCAACTCTTAGCATGCTCTCTCTAGGGCGTTATCACTAAATCCCTCAAGAATTTTGTCAAGGATACCCTCGACTCGGAGGTCCTTCCTCTCAACATTCCCTGTGGGACCCTGGAGACCAGATGCAAGTACGATGTCGAGGAGGGTTTCCACCTCGTCACCAAGATCCCTTTGCCGAGTTCTATGAGACGCACAGGACCCCAACAAGCTCGAGTTCCTTTGCTGCTACACTACATCCTGCACTTGCTAACCTTTGATTTCAGACCGTCTCACTCGCATGCCCCAGGCCAGACGCTGTCCAGAGGATCATCATCTACTTTACTCAATTGACGAGTTTCTTCTTGGTGCCGTCAAAGACTCTCCTTCCCTCGAGACCCTGATGCACCAGGATCCAGAACTCTTCATCAGCCCCAGTAGTGCATACACGATTGTCGACCACCCAGCTCAACGAATTCGATGGCAGGGGTTTGATAGTGGGAGCTCAATGGGGAGAAACTTGTTCGCTTTTTTGAGAGTCTTGAACTCGATGGGGTCAAGGAGGAGGGGGAGAAATGCAAGGCATGGATTGCCGAGTATCAACGACTCTGCTCGGCTGCCAGGGGTAGTCTCAGTGACCAGGTTGGGAAGGATAAGCATATATCAAGGTCTCTCCTTGCATAGTTCCAGCCCCTGTCTTGGTACAGGTGTGTGGTAGAGGGAACATGGTAGAGCATCAGGGTAGAGCTGTGTGGTAGAGCTGTGTGGTAGGATGTGGGTAGAGAGATGTGGTAGGATCCAGGAATAAGGCCGCATGGTAGAGCGTGTGGGTAGAGCGGTGTGGTAGGATGTGGGTAAAGCTGTCTGGTAGAGGTGTGGTAGGATGTGTGGGTAGAGCGGTGTGGGAGGGCAAGTGGGTAGGGTTGTGGGGTGTGGGTGGGTAGAGCGGTGTGGTAGGATGCTTGGGTAGAGATAGAGGGTAGTGTGTGCAGGTAGAGGCATGTGGTAGGCTGTCTGCAAGGGTAGACTTGGGTGTTAAGATCTGTGGGTGGGGATTTTTGGACGAACATATATCATTGCGGGGTAGAGGTTTGCGGTTATAGATGTATCATTAAGTGGTGGGATATGCTGATGTTGTGGTTTGACAAGGAGAGGATCATGGTAGGGTGTATGGCTGGTGCACGGCTTGCTCCTTGGAAAAGTTTTATGGTTGGCCTATTCAATTATTATTATTATTCTCATTTTCACATCATTATCATGCATCGCACAATGTTGAATCATATACTACTGGCAAGAGTGACCAAGAGTTCACCTGTTCACACAATCGAGAAGCAGAAGGGAAATCAGACTGAAATGTTTATAGGACCCCTGACACCCTGTGACTGTGACATGGAAAAGGGTAGAGAAGGGAAGCACTGGGAATGTGGAAGGGTAGAGGGAAGGGTAGATGATCAGTATGGAATTTCCATGGTAGACCTGGAAGGAGGGTAGGGAAGGCAAAATGGAAATTTGAGATGGAAGAGCCTGCCTATGGAGCCCTGGAGGAAGGCAGGTTCATTAGCCTAGTAGGAAGGTCTACCTGGGTGACTGAGGTGGCATCACAGCTGTAAACCAACTCCCTGCCTGTACTCACATACATGTATTATCCCCAATCCCCCCCCTCCCCCACCCCATAAGAGAGTGTGTGTGTTGGTTGTGTGTTGGTTGGTTGTGGTTGTGTGTATGCATTTGTGTTTAGCCTGTAGCACCCACATCAGTGTAGTCGTTTGCTTCCCTTGTGATATCCTTCAACTTCTCAATCCAGTTCCCCGCCTTCTCTCTTTGTTCTCGATGTCTTCCAAGTAGTGCCCCAGTGGGCGTTGGGGTTGTTGTATTTACAGTGATCCACCATCCAACAGGACAGCACCGGCCAACAGGACAGTCGCATTTTCTGGGCGCAGGGCCGGGGCTATGCACTCGGAAAGTATCTACTATTGGATAAGGAGTGTATATTCATGGTCAAGGCTATTCCATGTCATTATCGGTCTTCACTTGCTTCTAGAATCTGAGTGGGACAGTCGGTTTTTGTTCCCAAATTTCAAAAAGTAGACATCGGCAGCTACAAATACGTGGGAAGCTAGTTATTATATTACTATCCCATATTCCTACACACTAACAGCAGATCCTTATTCAAAATTCGGTCTAACACCACCATGATGTGGGTAACGGGGTGTGGGAGGGACGAGGAGCGTGACAAGGTCACCCATTTTGGTAGTCACACTCGTGAATTTGGCAGGATGTGTCACACTGATGTCACATGTCCCGTTGGACAGTGGAAGCACCAATAGCACAAAATCCCTTGATAAACCCCTCTGTGGTTGCAATTTTCCAAACCTCGATTTCAAACACAGAAATACAGTAGAATAGGTGTATTTGAACATCACTATATGATTTTAAATCCCCGATAGTTGCCAACAAGGCAAAGGCAGGCTGTTCGCAAATTCACTGTCCCGTTGGACGGTGGATCACTGTACAGGCTAGATGTGAATACATGCACACAACCACAGCCAACAAACACACAACCAACACACACACTCTCTCTCTTAGGGGAGGGGGGAGAGGGGAGGATATTGGGGATAATACATGTACTATTGTTTCAGGGGATATGCAAAACGACCCTAGTGTTGCAAAAGGTGGTCTACAGCTCGCAGTTCAAAATTCTCCCCTAGATAAGGTTGATTTTAGTGTTTGAACCGGTATGAATACCATGTGGGTGAACTTATACGGTAATCGGGGCATGTCTTAGACCAGGAGGTCGCTATCTGTCCCAAATTTGACGAAATCCCGTTGCAAAACCACGGTATGCCCGCTCACGAGCAAAGGGAAGTACTTTTGACCACTCAAATAAAGTTATACCACATACCATTGCATCATTCACCATAAATTTCAGGTATCCGGGAGGTGCTGGTAAAAATATCGTCGAAGAGATTTCGAGCGTGACAGGGCGAGCGGGCTTGTGCCAACGCTTTTCTAGCTCCGACGCAACAGCGCTGGAAAGGTTGTCACGCTCACCCTTCGGGGCTCGTATTAAGATGTCGTCACACTTGTGACGGTTTTTGCAACACTACGGGATTCCCTGCCATCCGCACACCCCCTCACCGGGACGCCTCTGGCAAAGGTAGACCTTTTCCGATCCACGTATAAATTTAACCTCCTGTAGCCAACTAGATTCAGAACGTAGGGGCCAATTTTTAGGCCCGTGCGTGAACCCCCACCGTCGCAATTCGCCGCTGACCAAAGTTTTTGCAACACTGCGGTTTCAATAGTATGTGAGTACAGACAGGGAGTTGGTTTACAGCTGTGATGCAAGATCAACAAACTAGACACAACAAGACACAAGTGTGAAGGGGGAACATAGGAGTTCTCTAAGCGACTTCAAGTGTAGGTCCAAGGAACACAAAGCTCAACTCAAGGACTTCAAGACCTTCACAAAATGCAAGATAGTACACACAATTCAATCACAACTTCTGAGCACAACTTGATCACAATTTTGCTGGCCTTTGATGTTCAAAGTTTAGAAAGTTAAGTCCCAATGTACCTTCTTCAAACAAACTCCATGGGAATTGATGTGAATTGCACTCAAATGAAGGATGACGCCAGAGACACTTCAGGATGTGGTCAAAGCTTGTCAAAGTGACCTCAGGCTAGTTATACACCCACACTTGGTGGAGGCCTGTACAGCACTAGTGGCCATAGCCCCCAATCAATCCAGCATAGTGCACATTTCCACAGAGCTGATATGCTGATCTGGATTTCCAAGGCATTTTTGGCTTGGGTACTTTGCACCAGCCACGAGTGCCAAGACTGTGAGCCTCCGAGTGCATCAGTCGCGGCCAGGAGTTCCCATGATTGCACTCGGAAACTTCCGTTTCCAGAAATTGATGCACATTTCAGCAGGCTGCGAGTTCAATTCTGTGTGAGCACTTCAATTCCATGCAAATACATTTCTTTTATGCAGGAATGAAGCTGCAGGTTGCAGGTTCAATTCCTTTGAGTGCATTTATTTTTTGCTGGTCCCAAGTTCAATGCTGTAGAAGTACATTCTCTTCTTTTCATATTGTTGCAAATTCAATTGGTGTACACCTGTGTATAATAATCTTTATTCAAGTTCAAGTATATTTTATTTACATCAAAGTCAGCAAAGTTGCAGGTATGCATGTTCACACTTCTGAGCTCCAAGCCCCTTGTGCATTATCTTGGGAACAGTGACTGCACTAGTGAATATAATTTGAATTGTTCGTGCATACACCACAACTTGATTAATGTAAATTTCTAAATCAGTGACCAAGCAATTTGGTAGGCGGTGTTTGGGTCATGTTAGCTCCTGCTGCCTGCACCAGCCATGTAGTACCACAGGCACCTGTGCACCACCACTCCCAATGTAAGCCAAAAATGCCAAGGTCAAATTGCCATGTGCAGCATTGGCCCACTTCCACAAGGTCATGCTCATGTCCACATATATCTCAAAGCCAAATGTGCGCATGAATATAAATAATACATTTTATGAAACAGGAAGTACAGGTTTGGATGTGAATCTCAAGAAGATGGGAGGATGTCTTGAGTTTCTGCCACAAGAAAAGCACATAGAGGGAAAAACAAAAAAGACAAGAAAGAAAGAATGGATTAAACAAAACCCATGACTACAGTGCCCAAGACCCACACCAACCACCAAACTTGAAAAAATTCCTTGCTGAACTGGATGAGTTATAAGCAAGTGAGGGTAGTTGGTGTATGAGACATACTGGGACTTATTGTTCATACACTTGTAGTCTTGTACTTGAAGTTGAGGTAGCCGCATTATGGCAGTTCTTCAACTATGAGGGAGGATAATTAGCAAGGGGGCAAGGGTGGGGGAAAAGACTCACATCTTGACTCTTCTTGCTGGATGGCATCATGCTGAATACAGAGGAAAGACAAGACCCATGAACATTTTAGTGGATAGATGGTATTCATATATATGTGTTGCACCATACCCACTATGAGAGAATAAGCACAGGTGATAGGTGTTTAGAGCAACAAGGGACTTACTGCCTGGAGAGAGAGGAGTGGACAATTGGAGAATCAATCTGTGGGAGCTTATGGGGGGTTGAGAGGGACAATGACCTACTTTCTGAAAAGAGAAGTGAGTATCCAGCTGCAAAAATCAGGAGGCATGGAAACATACATCCTGAAAAGAGAGGAAAGGGACAGATCAGCAATTCCACCTGTCCATGTTGAGAGGCAGGGCAACCTACAGGCTGGAAAGAGAGGAAAGAGCCAGATCAGCAATTTCACCTGCCTAAATGAAGAGGCAGGGCAACCTACAGACTGGAGAGAGAGGAAAGGAACAGATCAGCAATTCTACCTGCCTACATGGAGAGGCAGGGCAACTTACAGGCTGGAGAGAGAGGAAAGGGCCAGATCAGCAATTTTACCTGCACACATCAAGAGGAAGGGCAGCATACCCCCTAGAGAGAGGGGGAGAGAGAGAGAGAGAGAGAGAGAGAGAGAGAGAGAGAGAGAGAGAGAGAGAGAGAGAGAAAAGGTCCAAATCAGCAATTCCACCTGTCCACATTAAGAGGCATGGCAACATACAAACTAGAGAGTGAGGAAAGGGCCAGATCAGTAATTTCACCTGCCCAGAGGAAGAAGCAGGACAACATACCAACTAGAGAGTAAGGAGAGGGCCAGATCAGCAATTTCACCTGCCCACAGGAAGAGGCGGGACAACATACTTGCTGGAGAGAGAGGAAAGGACCAGATCAGCCATTCCACCTGCCCACGTCAAGAGGCATAGCAACATACTTGCTGGAGAGAGAGAGGAAAGGGCCAGATCAGCCATTCCACCTGCCCACATCAAGGGGCATGGCAACATACCAACTGGAGAGAGAAGAAAGAGCCAGATCAGCAATTTTACCTGCCCACAGGAAGAGGCAGGGCAACATACAAACTGAAGAGAGAGCAAAGAGTCAGATCAGCAATTTCACCTGCTTACATGAAGAGGCAGGGCAACCTACAGACTGGAGAGAGAGGAAAGGGCCAGATCAGCCATTCCACCTGCACATGCCACAAGGGAGGGCAACATACAATCTGGAGAGTGAGAAAGCACCAGATAAGTAATTCCACCTGCCCATGTCAGGAGGCATGTTGACATACTTGCTAGAGAGTGGTGAGCAACTTGCATTCATGAGCATAAAATTTGCATAAAATGCTTACTTGGACAAAGGTTTGCTGGACATGTTGGAAACATCCAATGCCATTGTCATGATCTGGAGGGAAATTTGCTTTACAGGGTGTCTTGCTTGAGCATGGGAATGATTTGGTACATCTTCAACTACACAAAATAAGGCTCAGTGCATGGCAAAAACTAATCAAGCAGAAATGGACTTACCACTTGATCCAACTGTCATTTTCATAGTATGTCCCAAGTCTAGTCTTGCCACATTGGGGGCAAGTGTTCTGCACTGACTCTGCCCATACCCTCTCAACTGCCATACACATGATTAGTCCCTCACCTGATTTCAAGACATGATCCCAGTTTTCAGGCTGGACAAGGGTCCCATCATGTTCTGTCATGATAGAATACTTGTGCTCAGCCACACGCTCCTCCCCTATCTTTCCCCAGAAATGCTTCAGCATGAGGTCATGAACATCCTTCAGTTATGTTAGCATGGACAACTGGGCAGATAACAGCTAGCCATACCGAGAATTCGTGCATTATGCTGGGCGGCAGGACCATCTTGGTGCCAAGGGCGTCAGTGATGGTGACCCCATTTTCCCTGTTATATCCGACAGGTTGTGAGAGACCACGCTGGGCAAGGTCCGTTTGAAGCAATTGGACGAGCAGCTGCACTTGCTGATCTACATCGGCACTCTCAATCTGCTTGTTGACCGCAAAACATCAAGTCTAGAACATACTGTCTCCTGAGCTAATGACGGTGCTATTGAACTGCTCGATCGTGAAATTCGACGCATTTGCGAAAAAGTGCTGCACTGCTTGCGAGGGCCCTGCTACATTCGTCGACATTGACGAGGACGTGACCCGATGCGGGACTGAGGGAAGGAGAGGGAACAGCAGGTTCTTCAGCAACGCGAATACACGTGCCGCACACGAGGTAGTGGTATTCGAACGTCCTTGAGAGCCAAGTGGATCGACACTGCTATGCTGTGTGTTGAAATCGTCTTGGAGAGAGTTGCCTGCTTGAAGGGGTGCAGGCGGAGCGTCGCTGACCGACTGAGGAGAGGATGGCACCCAGCGAGAGCGCCCTCGAGACATTGCACTCGGTCTCCGAGAAGTGGGAGGTGTGGCAGGATGAAGTCGAGGGCGCTTGATGCGTCCGTCCTGTGCGAGGTCATCGTCGAGACCAACGGAAAGCTGGCGTTTGGTAGCAGGCGGTTGCTCGATGACGCCCGACGGCGTGATGACTGAGTCGGTGCCGCCGTCGATGGAAAGAGAGAAATCACGACGTCTCGCTGCCATTGTAGCTCCGGGACGATGCTTCTGTAGAATGCGCTTTTGAATAAAGGCCCGGGGTCGGCAAGTATTGCGAACGGAGGATGAGAGAAACAGGGGGGGACGACGAGTTCGGGCTGGTGGTGGAGGAAAGCAAGGGGCGAACGGGGAAATGAAACCCTGCTTTCCATTCCAACGCAGGGCACTGCCTCCTACATCGTGCCCTCCTCGTGCATGCCTCCCTTCAACCGCCACTATCCAGATCGTGTTGACTTCAAACACAACGTGGGATGTCACCGACTATGGGCGCTTAAATGTGAACCGACGGATGGGAGGGTAATTTCACAACGGAAAGACAGAGGAGTACGCTCACTTGGCACGAGAGGCAGTGTTTCGAGCTGCTGAACCCGGCCGAAGAACCGCCAAGTCGTGAAAAGGATTAAGTCGGAAATTTAAATGAAGCCTCGTGGAAGCAGTCTGTTCAACAGTCAACCCAGGTCGACCCGCCACTGAGTGAAACATGAATTCCGAGTAAGGACGTAACAATTCTGAAAAGAGAAGGTGCTGGGCCATGGATAAGGGAGGCGTCCTCATGGATGCCGTGGTGGTGCCGTCGACATCACCATACGCGCTACAGTGCCGGGCGGGCATACACCACTACCCGCCTAGCATTCCTCCTCCTTCGAGCGCCGCTCGCTAGGTCCCTCTCGCGTAGTATCAAGCTCGTACATATGTTTCGCTCAAACGCAGGAGGAAGAAGGCTATGTTTGGGGGGGTGGAGGACGTTCGTCTTGAAGGCTACGAGGGCGGGGTCTTGCATGGAGGCGGAAGGAGTGTGTCGAAAGGTGGACGGTAGCGGAATGGAGTGACGACGACAACCGAAATGGGGCGGCCTGGGCGACGAGTACTACTGGCCAGCCCTGGGTAGCGATGGCCACAGGGCTCTATCGGTATTTGGAGATCTGGTCAGTCTGGGCAATGTTTGTCTTCCGCCTCATTGGTGAGGTCCAAGCATTTCAGCTACAGGCGCTTGTTAATATCTGGGTATTCGGGTGCTCTTGAGGCTTTTCTATACCATAGGAATTACTTTCGTAGACGCGATTCCTGCATAATTGGATTATTTTATTTGGCTAAGGCTTCTCACATACATTAGCATTCCCCTCAGTATGATGCCGACTCAAACCACCGATAGCTTGACCGGCCTAGGGTGTGCTCGTTGTCGAAGAGTTCCATGGCACGGAAGGGTTAATGGTTTGAGAACTGCTCTCCATAGGTGAATCTGTCGAAACCTGGACCACCTATGAGCCTCAGCGAATACAAACCTGCCGCAGTAATAGATCCAATGAATATGTCTGGTCCCCACCTCTTCCAACCCCCCCACCCTCTCCACTACGCGCAACTCGCAGCATCAGGGCTACCCAGCGAGACCCGCCTCTCATCGCACCGGCACATGGTCCCAAGTGACTGGCGACGAAAGAAAGGTTAGTACAGTCCCCATGCAGCGACACTAAGTTCGTCGCATGCTGCTAGTCCATCCCCCAGCATTCGACCCCAGGCCGACCCTCGGTGTCTACCCCGCTCGCAGATATTGTGGACGTTGTTGAGGAGGCGAGATTGGTGGTGAAGCGGGTTACGACGGTGAGGAGGGTCGCAGAAATAGTGCGGACCCGAGGAAGACGACGAAGGCTAGGAGAAGACGAGGTCGGTCAATTCATAAGTAATTCAGATGGCCCGATAGCGCACTCACTCGTTCGTTGGCCTAGACTTGGCACTCGCCTCGCTCGAGGCGTTCAACGCCCCTCCAACGCGACGCACAAGCTGCAAGGCAAAAGGTAACTCGGATACTCGCGTACGAGCCAAGGGATATGCTTGCTCCAGTCACTAGACCCCTATAGATGGCCCCACGCAATCACCTAGGTCGGTATACTGACCCTTCAGCGGACACCTCGGAAGTCTGAAGCGGGTAGAAATAGTCAGTGGGTGTTCGCATTATCCAGACGATTCTCTACTTACGAATTCGCCGATAGGAACTTGAATATATTCGACGCGTCAACTGCGGGTTGCGCTGGGTGAGAAAAGTAGTGAGCTCAGTTTGAACAGCCTACCCAACCTCAGGGCCGCTACATGTGTTGATTAGAAAGGGGCATTGAGTTTCACCCTGTCGTGGCGGGATACTCACAGAAGGCTTCGTCCTAACTCCCGGAGCGCTGCTAGCATTCTCACTGAAGAACTGGAGCTCTGGGACGTCGTTCGAGAACGGCGCCGGCGTGTGCATTTGTGAAGCACTCCGAGTCTCGGAATAAATTACAGCGAATTGCACAGGTTCTAGACAGTCCAGCGCAACCGTAGGTCAGTCACGGTGTTCGACCTTAAAGACAGATCAGTGACCCACCTTTAGTCTACCGAACTACTAACGGTATATAGACCTAGAAACGGGCATGACGAAGTCAGTAAGGTCTGCGTATCGACATTAGCTTGATTACTTACCCTCTCCGCTTGCTATTATCCCTCCTACTCGACCCTACGCCGACCCTCGGTGCCTACATGGTTCGTAGACATCCTAGGTGTCGTTGGAGTGGCGCACAACGGGGCAGCGAAGCGCCGCACAGGTACGACGACGGCGACGGAGGTCGAAGAAACCGTGCGGGACTCGAAAGCGACGATGAAGGAGACGGGTGGTACCACCACCTTTCGTAGAGATCCGGGACGTCGTTGCAGACACGTACCGAGTCGGCGAAACGCGTTGCAGTGAGGAAGACGGTAGGCAGCACCGACCAAACGGTGCTGGCCTCCAAAGCGATGTTGAGAAGTTGAAGGACTAGAACCGAGGCAAGTCAGTCTACGGGGAATTTGGATACGTTGGATAGCGTACTCACTCTTTCGTAGACCTCACACAGCGCTGGCGTGCTGAACGCCTCCCCGAACATACGCCACACCTCATAGGCGTGCTACCTGACGTCGAGGTCGGTTATGTATTTAATCGAGATTAAGTCAGGGGGTGAAAGTGGGGTTACAAACATAATATTCACCCTCCCTAGCACCCGCCGATTTTGATTTTGACGTTCTCAACATCCTGACCCTTGCGCAGGGCACTTAGAAAGCCTCGAAGTCCCCACGTAAACTAGGGTAAATAAAATCAGTCAGTACCCAATCTATGAGTAGTGCTAAATAAAGTACATCGACTCACGCCCTCCTGAACGTGACATGATGCTGTCTTCGAGTACATCGTCAAGACCTTGACGAACGCAACACCGAGTTTCTGGCATTGGGGTCAGTCTGACCCTCACGTCCTATCCTCGGAACGTACTCACCTCGCTCCCTAGACCCCAACGAACCGTGCTAACAAGACGACGGCTTGACGAGCGTCTCGAAGTTCGAATCGAGTCTTCGAAACAAGATAAGCACATCCACAGATCTACTGGAATGAGTTCGAGTACGGACCGGCTCTCCCTCGCAGCAGGACCCCCCTAGAGGAACTTACCCTCCTCCTGACCCTCCTCGAACGCGTCCCTGCTCGATGTGGGTAGGTAGGATGGGTTCGAGGTCGATGCTTGCGCAGGAACTTGGTTTGGGGCTCTGGGCGGCTAAAAGACGTGTAAATCTTCCTTCTAATTCGATCTAATATTCGTTACTTACCATTCCCTCGCTCCTAGCTCACCATCCGACCTCGTACGCGTCCACGGCGTTCAGATTCGCCTGGCCGAGCGCACTCGCCTTTGGTTGCGTCTAGCAGAGAGGTAAGATAAACACTCCCGTTCTGCTCAACGGGTCACAAAAAATGTGCTCACCTCGTTCGCCCTAGTACCCCGAGCTCCTCGGTAACCCATTCTTTCGTCGTTGTGCTCGATCGGCTAGAAGCAATCGAGTACACAAGTCTACCGTAAGCTCTAGTCAAATCCCGGCTCGCTTCTTTGAGAGAATCGTTGGCTTACCCGGTCGCGTTCCACCTATGTAGGGACACGATAGATTCACTTGCATCTCGTTTCCTAGACCCAAAAAGAAATGCGGCAGGTTAATTCATGTTCTCCTCATGTAATCAACCACGCACTCACCTTCGCTTTCCAGTACTGATCCTTGCCCCCATCCGAGTACCCGTTCTGGAAGCCCACCGTGGTTCGAGGTAGGTCCCCTCCCTCTCTTCGTAGGCCCTCCCGATCTTTATCCAACGTGAATCCTTCATCGCGTCGTCGTTCCAGAGGCCCAATGCCCCGCTTACGCAAACCTTCAAACCCTCGAGGAACGCCAGGAGAAACTCAACATCCTCGAGAAAACCTGTTTATTGAGTGCGTCCATAGAATACATTACATTCGTCAACCCTGGAGTCGAACGCAACCTTCACCGCAGGCAAAGGCGAGAAGCCAGTAAAAGCCTGGAGAGGAAGGTAAGCTCCGAGCACCAGACATGTCTACACGGGAAGGTGAGTCCATATCCGCGTTCGGGTGTCGAGGAAGGAAGGTGTGCTTACCTCGGGCGTCGTAGGCACACTCCTCACGCCTCGCCCCAAATAAACCCTGCTTCTCCCACCCCAGCAGCGATCGCAATCATACGACTGAACGTCGTCCAAAGCGCCTTCCCGACCCCCTCCCACCGGTTCCCTGAATTCGGTGCTGGGAGTTGGGAAGGCAGAGGCCGCGTGGTCGAATCGCATTTCTTGGAACGGTCAAGCTTCGGAGAATGGCGAAAGCCGAAGGGCGGGTGAGCAAGGCTTTAGAGAGGTTGAAGGCGGATGGTGGGAGGTTGAGGTTGAGGGCGGAAGGCTGAGGTTGAAGGTTGGAGGGTGGGCGCGACGGCTGCCTAAGCGTTCGCTGGAGTGCCCTGGCGATATCTGCCGTCGCGGCTGAAGAACTTGGAGTTGGTACATTATGAGGGTGGTTTGAACCAGGAGGCGGCATGCCTGCCTGTCGTCCGGCCTGGGAAGGAAGCCCCTAACTTTCCCAATCATGGCCATCACGTCCCCGACGTCAAGCTCAGCATTGAACGCTCCCCACAACACCTCGTCGTCGCTCGCAATGGCTGCGGGCATCCAAAGACCCCTGCCTGGGCCACGTATCTCAACCTTCTACCCCGTCAAATCTCTCCCATCGCTGTCCTCGCTCGACGACGCCTTCCAGTTGCATGAATAGATCGCCTTGGTTGTCGGGCTCGATAAATGCCTGCTTCGAGTACGAGGATTTGTCGCCAAGGCACGCCCTCGCCTCTTCAATGGCACTCGTTCCACGCACCCATCAAGACCAGGACATGTTGGTTCGCGCGAAAATGCATTAGAGTGACCCGCCAGGCGCCTCGAGTACAACCTAACCAGCACCAGGGCACGAAATCAACCCAGATCCAATAGCCCCCCCTTCCCTCTCTCCTCGCGTCCGATGGCGCGCCGTCCGGTTTGAGGCGCAACGCGGCTATGGTAGACGGATGGTTGCGGTTGAGACGCGCACAATAGGCCAAGGCTCAAAGTCTAGTGACGGCGAGGAAGGTGAGGATTGGTTTCCGTTGCCATTCAAACGCAATGAAACTGACCTTTCATGCAGACCTATCTCGCTCTCGCCCTCCCGGCTCACCACCGCGCTCGACGATCTTAAACGAGAACTGGACTTCAGCGTACATCCTAGCGAATCGTCCTGCATCACCAATCACCTCGGCATGCCTCCTACATCCCCTCGGATCCCTCTCCCCAATATCGACAGCGATGTCGTGCTCTACCCAAAACGCGAATATTCACCCGCCGTACCCCAGATTCCTCGCTTGCCGTCCCCAACACCACCGTGCTCGGATCTCTGTTCCGCCTTCGCCCCCCAATTGTGTGCTGGACCTCGAAAGCAACCCAAGCGCAGATAAACGAGGAGTCACCTTCAAGGCCCGGCCTCGTCTTAGCAACGGATCTCTCCTCCCGCGCGCATAGAGACATGTTCACATCGGTTCTCCCACAAACTCGATAGATGAGTCGCCTCGAGGACGACACTACCCAAGATCATTGCACGAGTCAACCCAGACCCATTAGCCCTCAACACTGCGTCGTCCCTTCCCTCCCTTCTCACGTTCAACGATGCAGAGCCAGTTTGAGTGGTCAGGCGGTCTGTGGAAGGACGGCCGTGATCGAGATGTGCCCAAGAACTCAAGGTTGAAACTGAAGTCTAGAGACGGCGAGGAAGGTGAGGATCGTGCCCCGTTGCCACTCAAACGCCATGAAACTGACCATTCATGCAGACCTCTATCGCTCTCGCCCTCCCAGTTCACCACCACGCTCGACGATTCCGTGTCTGAGAATTAGGCTTCAGGATACACCCCAACGAATCGTCCTACACAATAACCCCGCTGTGCCTCCCATCTCCGCTGGATCGCTCTCCCCAATCTCAACCGCGATTTCATGCTCCCTTCAAAGCGCGAATATTCACCCTCCGTACCCCGGATTCCTCGCTCGCCTTCCCCAACACCTTGCTCCAAATCTCCCATCTGTCTTCGCCCTCCGATTGTGTGCTGAACCTCGAAAGCAACGTCAACATCCCCATCCCTCCCGGTCCCTCTTCTCTCCAGCCGCACTACATCCCTCTCTTTCCAACCATGCGTCCTGGGCTTTCCACCCCGCCTCCTCCAACAACCACTATCCCCCACGCAATCGCCCACAATACTGGACGTCTTGACACCGGCCTTGCAACGCCACGGGGCCTTGAACCTGGGCTAACGGGGGCGAGAGCAAACGGTCTGCAGAGAGGGAGACGCAAACACTGCTCAGATCGACCCCCTCCCGTCCTTCAGGTCCACGCCTAGACGCCAACGCCCTCTGCGCCAAACACGACGCGCGGGAACGCGAGTCCGCTGCAGCTCCCCCTCTCGCCTCGGCCACATCAACCTCCATTTGAGGAGGGGTCGGTTGTCCGACTGTCCGTTGGCCGGCTGTGGGTCCCCAGGTCGATCACCCTCTGCGCTCTGGCTAGCGCGATCACCTTCCTTGTGCCCTCCCTTCGGCGGGGTGGCGGGTTCCCATCGACGTCGACGGTGCTAGCGCCCTGAGACTATTACCTATTATACATTCAGTTTATTTAGTCCAAGGAGCTTCTCTAGGTAGTCATGGAACTGGCTCTCGGGACCTGTGCGCCTGTTACCACTCAATTCGGAGGATCCCATATCGCTGCTCGCAGCGCCTTCCATAGGGCAAGTATAGTCTCTGATGGTAGAGGGCATGCTTCGGAGAGAAAAAATTGGGTGGCTGGAGAGGTAACGGCGGGAGGGTCGGTCGGTCGGTCTGAGGGAGGAGGATATCATCTTTAAGCCGGGAAGAGAGCGTAATAAAGGGAAGGGGGTGCTCAAATCTAATAGCCTTTTGGTCCCAAGCACTGAGTAACGGTAATGAATAGTTCAAATTTGGTATAATGTCCATGTCGTGGTTTGGGGCAAGAAGAAAAGCGACGAAGCGCCTGAAGCCCGACTCGGAGTAAACAGGGTGCTATCAATAACAAGACTATAGGGTTAGGGCCTGTTCCAACCCCGTCCAACCTCTGCACCTCCACCGACCAGTGGGCTACCCCCACCAACTCTGGCGCACCATCGCGCGATTGGACCTACCTACATAGGACAAACTAATCGCAGTCATCGCTTACCGAGTGCCGGCAGGAAGGGCATCGTAGATTGGGCAAAGTCGGTCCCAAGCAGCTGGAATGTATTGCGTCAGAGCGCAGGCCGAAGGTGCCTAACCAAACCGAACACTTACGCGGTGGATCAGAGCTGGCAATCGATGGGACGTCTTCGGCAAAGACCACTGAAAGGCCAAGGACAAGATGCCAATCGATGTGACTAGAAAGGATGAGAATAAGCAATCGGCACCCCAGTACCTTGTGGAGCGCAGGCTCACCAATGCATAATCCAAGGACCGGGGTTATCAGTCCTGAAGCGAATTGTAACATTGTCTCCAGCGTTCCCGATACTGACGACGTCGCGTTGAACGGGGTTGGCAAAGTTGTAGGTGCTGCTCCCGGCGCTACGAACGACACTGAATGCGTGACCGTGCAAATGGATCGGATGCTGGGGTCAAGCATGAGTGTAAGGCGCCGAGAACAGTACAGAGGCCAACATACCGGTCCACCGACGGACCCACCAGGCATCGAAATCTCAATGACCTTGTTCCTCGGGAGAACGTAGACACTCCCAGCGGGGAGGAGTTCCTGCGCGGTCCTCGCTCCAGTCAGAATTTGCAACAGCACAGGCACAGAGGGCTGGTAGAACGTGGCTCCGTTGACCCTGAACTTCAAAGCCTGGAAGTCAAAGTCGATGTTCATGTTGAGGGTCACATCAGCTGCTCCGAGCGTCGGGGTTCCTGGGGCAGCGACGCTGGAGAGAGGGTGCAAGTTGGCTTCGGCGAGAGGGTTGCTGTTGGGCGTCTGGGTCGAAGTCGGGTCGGCGTTGGGGGCACCAACGTACCGGAGGACGGCCGAGTTGATACCGCCAGCAAAGCCTTGAGTACCGAGGTTGGGGTTGGCACGAATCCAGTAATTGGCGACGGGCAGGTTGGTAGTGAGTACGAAGGAGTAACGCTGGCCAGCAAAGATTCGGATGCTGTCAACAGTGAGAGGTTGCACGTTTATTCCATCGACCTCAATAACCGTCTGAAAATATGGGTGAGTCGTCACCGGCGAGATCCAACTGGATGCGTACCATGGTGTGACCGTCGATGGAAAATACATAGTTCGGGTCGCAAGAGATGGATACAAGGCGGAATCGGTATCGCTTGTTGCGCTCCACCACAATCTCGGTGAGGGGCACGACTGGGCCGCCAGCATAACGGCCCTTGCCATTGATCAGAGTCGAGTCGGGCGTTGGGATAAGCCCAGCGGAGGGGGCAGGAACGTGGTACCTATATCGAGAGCATTAGAGTGCATTCTTTGACGCCGTGGTAGGACGAAGTCACTTACCAGTCGGCCAAAGTAATGACGGTCCCCGGGTTGTCGACATCATACCTATTATGCCGATCAGATCTGGGACGAAATTGGAGGGGAAAGAAATTGCCTATTGCGGTGAGGGTCGAAGACGTCATAGACCACGATCACCCCACGCAAGCCATCGCAGTACTGAGAGACTGGGGAGGGGATCAATATTACCAGCCAAGGATGAAGTGACGCTGTCACTCACGGTGATGAGAATGATACCAGAAGGTACCTGCCTGATCCCGGGCGCTAAATTTGTACAAAAATGAATGACCTGGGGCAATGGGGCACTGGGTTACACCAGCAGGACCGTCAGCCCAAGCACTGCCCGCCTGGAAGAAGCCGTGCCAATGCTACAGGGGACCGAGATCACTTCAATGTGTTTTGCTCTGTCAAAGCAGACCGAAGGTGCTCACGATGCTGGTGCTTCGGAGCATGGTAGTGTCGGTGAGGGTATCAATCACATTCAAAAGAAATGGGCCGTTCTGAAGAAACACCAGTCAGCATGCTGGATGGCGAAGCATAAATCTTACGTGCCTTGATATTGAAGATCAGAGGCCCTGGAAATGTGAGGGTGCCCGCTTCAGGACCTGCGAGGACGGCTCTGAAGTGAGTTTAGTCAGCGAAGGTCCCTCTGCAGGCGCAATAAACTTGACCTACGAGCGACTGAATCCATCGGGTTCGATGACCTTGTTGGCAATGTGGATGTTGGCGGTAGAAGGAATGGCTGCCAGGGAAACAGCCGCGAGCTGGGCCACAGAGGCAAGAGCGAGTTTGAACTTGAGCATGGTAAGCAGGGCTCCTAGTACACGAGGCTGGACCTGGGGTGACCTTGGCGATATAGGGGATTATCCCGCAGGCTTATATCCCTCTCGCGTTACACCCCAAAAACAGATTTCATCTCTTGGACCACGCCGCCACGTGAGATTCTCGGGGTTGGGTCGAACGGTTACGAGACTGGTGTAGTGTTATGGTAGGTCTGTGGTTGTCGAACGTAGACATAGCCCTGAACAGGGATTGACCGTGCTCATGCCCACTGCAGGAAGGGTGCCAGACAAAAGGAGTTGCGAGATCATGCCTGGGATGGGTATTACATACGTTGTAGGACCGCATTAATCGAAGGCACCTTCATTGTTGGGATCTTGGCGGAAGAGTTACGACAGGAATGGGAGGAAGATGTCAGGCTATGGGAGCGACAGACCACAGCCTCGAAGTCGTAGATGCGTCAACCCAGGAGCCCACTTTCATAATGTTCTTATTCAGTATCTCTGGACGTTTTCGCATTCGCGCGAGGATCGCAAGGCAATGGTAAGAACGTTCACTGGCGGCGCCCAAATCTGAGATGCACACACTAACCGAATCGGGGTGTCAGCTTGCATTGCAGCATGAGGAAAACGCGATATATACCTAGGGAGGATTTAAGACCCGGCGTAAAGTCACTTTCCCGTCCTTTCATCCAGCACCGCATGCAATTCAAGAACGTCTTGCCCATCGCAGCTGTGATACTTGCCCCTCTTATGGTGAGTCTTCTTTGGGACAATTCCCTCCCCCCGAGCTCACGTTGGTCTTCAGCCGAGTGCTCTCGCCGCTGAGGGAGATGTACACACAGCGACGAGAGTGTTCCAAACGATTGTGAGCCAATCGCCGTTCTTAGTCGAGCAGACGACTGTCGTCACCTGGACGTGAGTACCCAAGATACCTCGAAAAGAGGGCGAAGACACTCACTCTCATGCAGGCAGGGGTCGAGCATAACACAATCGGCAACGCAGACCATAATCCCGGACATAATCCAGACGGGAACTGATTTGGCTGGTTAGGAGAGCGAGCTGCCATGCCAACTTGTACAATATGCCTCGCATTCTGTGAACTTCGTGCTGTATCCACCGTCGCTCCACAAATTAAATGATCTACGCCAGCGCATCGAGAGACTCACCGTTACGACGGCACCAAAGAAATTGAAATTGCGATGCGGAGCCCCATTAGTGAATATCACGGAAAACATAATGAAAGAAGTTCATAACCTGTTAACTTGAGCTCGAGGCTTCCTTCTAGGGATGGACTCCCCGCCGGCACTGAATGAGTGGCACTGGAAGGTGGCAGATTTGGCCTATGCGGCCGCTCAAGCCGTGATTTCAGAATCTTCCAAACATCAATGCAAGGTCGACGCAGCCCCTCCAAGAACCCAAGGACCCATTCCTGTTCCCATCGTTTAGGGTTAGTCTCCCGTAGCCAGACTGACGAGATATGTGGCCGTCGTTACGATTAGTAAGGATCCACCCATCTGTAGTTTAGGGTAGAGGTAAACGTCAGTTCTCGATATTAGGGCGCTGCGGGAAAGTAAAATCGTACAGAGTAGCAGGAAGCAACGAACATGGCAGAGTGGCGCAAAATTGGATTCGCTCAACGAACCAAGATTCCCACGCATGTTTGGCGTTGTTCCCATTTGGCAAAATGCGAGTCCTACTGTTGCCCCCAAACGTCATGATCGTCCGCTTCGATATTTAGGTCTCTCCATTTTTTGCACGCAGGTTCTAACTTTCAAGGAGGCACCCATGCACCCAGCCACACTGAGTAGCAAGGCATGAACCCGATGAACCGAATATGAAATCCCGGGTCGTACTTACTACTATCGAGATCTGGATGGGTGCCCTGCCTCGGCCTCCAGAGAGGGGCTGCATTACATCCGTCAAATGTTTGCCATTTACTTCGAGTGCCCCCTAGAACGGAGTATAACCATCTACCTATCGTTGTCCTCCAATGGGCATCCCGCGTGGTGGAGATGGGATGGTCATCGTGAGTACTACGCGACCAGTCTCGACCAAGATCGTCCGCTCCGCCGCATCTTTCGTAGCACGCGATAGGCAGGGTCCATTGGGTTTTGTCTAGGATCTAGGGCAGTTACGCACGTTCATCTTCATTCCTAAACGAAATACACCCCTCAAGGATACGAATAAGGTTACTTACGGAGAGACACCCGGGTCAAGGTCGCGGCGGTGTATTGAGAATTGAGTCACTCAGCGGGTACCGTGTGGAAGCTCATCGTAGATGGGGCAGAGTTCATCCCATGCGGCTGGGGAAAGAGGGTGTTTAGCAACGGCACGGGATCATCTAATACATATAAAGAAACCACCTACATTCGTTTGCATTTGTTTGTTCTAACCTTGTTTTCCCTTGAGTAAATGCGCCTAGGGGGGCGAAAGTGAGGTTATGAACATAGTACTCACCCTCCCTAGCACTCGCCCCGACGTCCTGGCTCCTTGCGCAGGTATCCAGGGCGAGCCTCTAGGTGCCTGCGCAGCCTGGAGTTCCATTATCCATACACGCGGTCAGCAATGGGTCGCGAGTCATACGAAACATTGTCTTACATTTTCCTCGGTAGGCGGTATTGGCTTCGCCACCCCTCGTGAAAACGTCGACGAAAACGTCGACGAACGCAACCCCGAGTTTCTGGCATCGAGGTCAGTCCGTTGCTCCCGTACTATTCTCAAGACGCACTTACCATCGTTCTTAGGCTCTTACGAACCCCGCTAACCCGACGAGCGTCTCGAGGTTCGAATCGAGTCTTCGAAACGAGGGAGGCAGGCCCGCAGCTCTACTAATAGCTCCTTCATCCCGACCTCCTCGAACACGTCCCCGATTCGATGTGGGTCTGGGGGTCGGTTTGAGGTCAATGCTCGGGCTGGGACTTGTATTAGGCTCGCAAATGCTAAAGGATGCAGTGGGGGTACGAGATGAGTAAGTATTCCGTTCGAATTCAATCGGATATTCGTTACTTACCATTCCTCCGCTCCTAGCTCGCGACCCGAGCTCGTAGACGACGCCACGCGCCCACGGTGTTCGCATTCGCTAGGCCGAGCGCACCCGCCTTTGGTTGCGGCTAGAAGCGGGGTGAGAGCGTGCTCACTTAGTAGACCCAACCAGCCACCCTGGAAAATACGCACTCACCTCATTCGTACTCGGATTCAGATCCCTCGCTACTCGTTACCCTCTCCCTTTCGTCGTCGTACTCGATCAGCTCAAATGCATCGAGCAGAGAAGACTACGATAACTTTTAATCAAACCGCCATCCGCTTCCTCGAGAGAATGGTTGGCTTACCCGTTCGTGTTCCGCCTGGGGACGCGTGTATCTCAATTGTAATCGTTTCGTTGAGCTGAAAAGAAAGGGGGGGTGGGTCGTACTTTCCCGATCTATTCGAGTGCGTACTCACTTTCGCTTTCCAGTATCATTGCCCCCATCCGAGTACCGTTTTAGAAGCCCATAGGAGCCCGTCGTGGTTCAAGGTAGGTCCCCTCCTGTTCTCCTTGTCCACTCTACCAATCCTTACCCAACGCGAACCCTTCATCTCCTCGTCGCTCCAGAGATCCAAGGCCTACCGGCCTCATTCATATACACAAATGGAAGCAAACCTCAACTCGACTCAAACGAATCACATCGAAACCTGTTTATTAGGTGAGTAAGTCTATAGTATACTTTACATGCGTATCTATCTCCGGCAATGAGGGGACGTTCATCGTAGGTAGAGTGGAGAGGCGAGGAGAGGGCCCCGGGAGAGGACCAGGCATGTCTGCGCGGGAAGGTGAGTTCATATCCATGTTCGGGAATCGAAGAAGTAAGGTGCTTACCTCGGGTCTCGTAGGCACCTCAATCGCATGTACCGAGGGGACCTCGAGTTGCCGTACCGAGCCACACCAACTACCCTACCCTCCCGTGCCCCCATCCCATCCATTTCCCCGGCCTGGCGCTGTCCCCTCGTCCTCAACGGCGCACCACATCCTTACGCCTCGCCTCGAATTCACCCTCCCTCGCCCACCCCAGTCGCGATCGCGAGCCTACGACTGAACGTCGTCCTGAGCCCCCCTCCCATCCTTCCTCAAGTTCCGAGTTCGGCACTGGGAGTTGAGCAGGGAGAGGTCGCGGTGGTTGTCGGGACTTGCAACCGTCGAAGCTTCGGGGGAGAGTGGCGGGGGTTGAAGGGTGGGTGGAGAAGGTTGGGCGTTGGGAAGGTTGAAGGTCGAAGGTCGAGGCCCGAGGGTGGGTGGGAACCTTGGAGGGTGGTCGGGTGGGTGAGCGCGACGGCTGAGTGCGTAAGCGTTCGTTGGAGAGCCCTGGCGATGCTGTCGTCGGTGAAGGGCTTGGAGTGGGTGCATTATCGGTAGAACATCCGAACGGGTAGGTTCCACTGGAGTTCTTGGGATACCATATTCGTTTCTATGCAGGCTATGTCGCTTCATTTAGATAGAGAGCGACGAGGGTGGTGAGCATGCATACTGGATATGAAGCTAGAGACGAGCGACCTCGGTGGTGGTGGTCAGATGGCGGTTCTAACCAGGAGGTGGCATGCTTACTGTATGGGAAGAAACCCCTAACCCCAATCTGGCCATCACTGTTCCTGACGTCGAGCTCAGCATTGAACGTTACCCACAACACCTGCTCGTCGTCGCTCGCAATGGCTGCGGGCATTCAAAGATCCCTGCCCGGATCACGTATCCCAATCTTCTACCCCGCCAAACCTCTCTCTCGCTCGACAACGCATTCTAGCCGTAGGAACAGATCTCCTTGGTCATGTCCTCGTCCTTGCCCCGAGCACGAGCACCTCTCCCCGAGATACGCCCTCGCCTCATCAACGGCACTCGTCTCCCGCGCATCTGGGCTGGGCACGTCGATTCGCGCGAAAACGCGATGATCCCAAAACCACGGCACGAAACCCAACCAGATCCACTAGTCCTCCCTTCCCTCTCTTATCGCGTTCGACGACGCAGAGACCAATTTAAGGCATAAGGCGGTCTGGTGGATGGACTGACGTGCTTGAGACGTGTCCAAGGGGTCAAGGCTGAACACTAGAGACGGCGAGGAAGGTGAAGATCTTGTTCCTCTGTGGGCAAAAGCCATGAAAACTGACATTTAATGCAGACGTCTCTCGCTCTCACCCGCCCAGCTCGCCACCATCCCCGACGATCCTGAACGAGGACCGCGGCTTGAGCATACACCCATGCAAATTGTCCTGCACCACCAATCACCTCAGCATACCTCCTACCTCCCCCTGGATTCTTCTCCCCGCAATGTCGATAGCGATTTCGTGCTCCCCCCAAAGCGCGAATATTCACCCGCCGTACCCCGGATCCCTCGCTCGCCTTCCCCAACACCACAGTGCTCCTCATCCCTCTTTCACCGTCGTCCCCCGATTGCGTGCTGGACCTCGAAAGCAACGCTAGCGCAGATAGATATTCCCCTCCCTCCCGGTCCCTCTTCTCTCCAGCCGCACTACCTCTCTTCCTTTTCAACGGCGTGTCCCGGCCTTCCCACTCCTCCCCAAACAACAACATCCCGCGCAATTGTGCACAATACTGGACGCCTTTGACGCCGGCCCTGCGACACCACAAGCCCCTTGGCTCGACGATCCTACATGTCGTCTAGGGCGTTAGCACCCGCACTACAGTACCGAATCGGCGTACACTACTACCCACCCCGACATGCCTCCTCTTTCTCCTTCGAACACCACCCCTTCCTCTCGCCGGATTCCTCTCGCCTAGCAGCAAGCTCGTGCTCACGTTCAGTCCAAACGGAGGCGCGAACATTCACCCAGGGTACCCTCCATCCACATCCCCTACTTCCCGCTCCCTCGCCTTTCCCAACCCAACACCACCTCGCGTCCACTCCCGCTTTCGCTTCCAAGATGATTTTGTAAAGATGGGCCGGAACTCGGAACCTCCTTCCTGCTCGGGTCGAGGAGGAGGAGGGCGACCGGGTGGCCCTTGAAGGCGGCAAGGTCCGCAAGCGAAGGCCGCGCCTTGGGAGGGGGATGAGGACGGTTGGCTGGGCCGTCTTTAAGGACGCAAGGGCGGGGTCTTGGGCGGGGGTGGAAAGAGTGCGGTCTCGAAATTTGGACGGTTTGAATAACGCGGCGACGGCTGCAGCCGAAACAGGGCGGCCTGAGCGACGAGTACACTACTGGCCAGCCCTAGGTCGGGACGGCCACAAGGCTCTCAGTATTTTGGATATCCTCCAAGTCTGGCAGTGCCCGGTCGTGTTTATCTTCCACCTCGGTGGCGGGCTCTGAGCATAGTCCAGCCATGGGCGCTTATTTGAGGTTCGGGCGCTCTCGAGGTCTTTCCATAGGTATTACTATCGTGGATACGATCTCTGCTTAATTCCACCATTTCATTTGAATAAGACTTCTTATGCTCATCTATACTCCCCTCAGTGTTAGAGCCCTACCAGCCTTCGCACTGAGCAAAGGGACCCGCGGAACATGTCTGGAGAACGTGAGGAGGCTTTACCGTAGTGGACGTCAAAGATCACTCGCAGAGTCGGTGATAGCGACTGGTGCGAGTCCTGGAGCGTATGACGAACAGGTAGGTCAGTAGTTGACTTCGAACCTTCGCAAGAGGCACTTACACTTCGTATAGCGAAAGACGGCCAATATATAAATGACATATAGAACTAGAAATGTCATACAAGCCTCTACGTATCGGGATTTGGTTCGGCACTACTATTTTTTCTTACAAGCCCCGTGTAATCGACCCTACGCCGACCCTCGGTATCTACGCCGTTTGTAGAGGTCCAGGACGTTGGTGGAAACCTGTAACGAGCCGGCGAGGTACACTACGGCGAGGAAGACGGTAGGCAGCACCAAGGAAACGGCGGAGATTTCGAAAGCGACGATCAGAGTGAGGAAAATAAAGGTAAGTCAATCTACAAGGAATAAAAACGATTGTATAGAGCACGCACTCGTTGCAGACCCCACATATCGCTCAGCGTGTTTAACGCCTCCCTGAGCGCGCCGTACACGCCACAAGCCTGCTATCCAATGTCGAGGTCGGTTAGATAACCGAAGTTACGCCTAGGCTGTGAAGGAAAGGATGGTAGCACGGTACTCACCATCCCTAGGACCCATTGGATTCGTTTTCGACCTCCTCGACCCCCGCCAGGTACCCACGCCGCCTGGGTTTTAATACACACGGTCAGTAATGATTCACGAGTCATAAGAAACCTTGACTTACACCTTTCTCAACAAGACATGCTACTGGGTTCGAATACCTCCTCGTACAGACCGCAACGAACGCAACACTGAGTTTCTAGCGTATTAGAGGTCAGTATATTGCCCTTCCAACGACCGCAGGGTACGTGTCCACGGTCGTGCGGGTTGGGGTCGGAGTCGGGGGCCGGCGATGCCTGGTGGAAGTGGGCACTCAGAGGGGGACTGACACTGACAAGAGTGCCGGCGTCGTCAAGGTGAGCCAATTGTACCGTTGGAAGGATCCTTGGTCTCGTGTTTCAGCAGGGGTGGTCGTACACACATCCGACAACTCCAGAGAAGGTACTCCGTGATGTGGGCGGTGCGGTCGATGAGAGAGAGAATTTGCGTCCAGAGAGAGGTTCGACAGGGATGGCCGGTCCTGGATGAGAGGAACGCAGGTGAGGCAATAGTGGGACGAGATTGGGTCGATGGTGGAAGGGGGCAGAGGAAGCAAGAGGCGAACAGAGACATGGAGGGGCCTGCTGGTCACTTCAACGCATGACTCCTACGCCATTCCCGCCTCGTGTTTACCGTTACCGTCCAGATCGTGGTGAATTCAGTAGAACGTGTCTCCGAGCGCGTCATGGGCCACGGGCGCTTAATCGCGGAATGTTGGTTGCGAGCACAGATGGGCTACATTTCAGGGTTTGAGCAAAACTTCGCAACGGACGGGTAGAAGCGTACACTCACCTGAGACAAAATACATCGGTTTGGTTGCTAATCCAACACTGGGTGTGAAAATGGTCAGGGCTCTCGTCAACCACTGGCCCTACACGAACGCGAAGTCCTCTACATCTCAGGAAACGCGAATCCAAAATCGGTATGAAGGAACAGCAGACGGGTGTATCATATATCGTTGAGGTGGACGACTCCATACCCTATAGGATTGTACCTATGAGGTCCTGCAAGTAGACAAAGCGTCAATCCTCGCGGTTTACATCAAGGAAAACGCTCGCAACACCCCGACCGTGGATCAAGCCCTTCCGCACGCCGGGGCAGGCTTGGCACGTCTCGATCTGAGTTGGCCGTGTCATTTTAGAAGCGATTCCGAACGTATCCTCGTCGACAATCTGGCGACGCTGGCACAGGTGCTGGGGCTCGAGGTTCTTATGGGAGCGTATCCGTTCTATTCAGGATGTATCTCTCCATTTACATGGATAGCAGCGAGGACGACGAGCACGCATATGGACCTCAGACCTGGATGGGTGGTGGGGAGAGCCAAACGTTCGGATTGTGTGGCCCAAGGGGGCCCAGCCAATCATGGTGTGCTTACATGAGCTCATCATCGCCATCACTGTTGCCGACGACGTCGAGCTGGGTCGAGCTCACTGTAGAACGTCCCCCACACGACTCGTCGACAATGACTGCAGGCATTCAAAGACCTCTACGTGGCTCCCGTATCTCAACGTTCTACCCCATAAAGACCCTTCCGTCGCTGTCGTCGCTCGACAGCGCGTTCCAACTCCAGGAGTACATCTCGCTGCTCATCAGGCTCGACATCCACGACGTCGAGGCTATCACGTCTTTACCTAGTCCCAAGGACCCGAAGGAAGGAGAGACCCAGGATGGCGAGGCGAGCAGCGAGAAACAGATCACCGTTGACGAGGCGTGCTGGGTGTACGAGCAACTCAGGTACGTGTCGTAGACGCAATGTTGGGCGCTGGTAAAGCTAATGCTGAGATGTAGACGCCTCGCCCAGGACCTGACCCACCCGCTCATTACAACCCTGCAACAAGAATGCACTCGTTCCACCTGCCCAGAGATGAAAGCCGGGGAATGGCTCTACCTCTGCGTCGCACACGGGAATGAAGGCTCCATGGAACAATGCTGCGCCATCGACTACATCCTGCACACCCTCGACTCCGCCACCGCCCTCCTCTCCTCCCCGCGCGCCTTCCCCTCGCGGCTCCAGATCCCCGGCACCTCTCATAGGCACTTCTCCTCGCTCGCCCGACGCCTAGGCAGGATCTTCGCCCACGCGTACTTTCACCACCGCGAGGCGTTCGAGCAGGCGGAGGTGGAGAGTAGCTTGTATGCGCGCTTCCTTGCGCTGAGCAGCAAGTTCGAGCTGGTGCCGCCCGAGTTCTTGCCTATACCCCCCGAGGCGTTTGCGGGGCACCATGAGGAGGACGAGGAAGTCGGGCCGCGAGGGCTGGATGCAGCGGGCTTGGAGCCCCACCCGTCGTCTTCGATCGCTCAGCAGCCGCAGCATCAGGAATCAGGACCGTACACGAGAGACTCGCTTACCCTCCAGGTTCCGGCTGAGCCCTTCCAGGGCGGGACCCCGTCTCCCCCAGGGCTCCACGCTGAGAACTCTCCCCGGAAGGTGGGGAGGAACAGGACGGATACGATGGTCCCGAGCGATGTGGCCGCGATCTTGAGGTCTCCATTGGTGGATCCGACGGATAAGGAACAGGACCATGAAGAAGTCGAGGAGGAGGAGGAAGTGATACCCAAAGAAGAGGAGACGATACCACCACCACCAGCTGAAGAAAAGCCCGAGCCCGAGACTGAAGAACCTTCGACAGAGTCTGACGAAGAGTCCGAGCCCGAAGAGCCTGCTCCAACAGAGGAGGAGACAGCCGCTATTGCTGGTAAGTGTTGGCGCCCTTATATGCCCATCACCGGTTCTGAAATGGTTTCTCAGCGGAAGAGAAAGGTGAACCAGCGGAGGAAGCTACCAAGGACGAGCCTGAGCCAGTACCTTCCGAGCCAACGAAGGTTGAAGAGTCCCCATCTGAACCAGCTCCTGTGGAGGAGCCGGCCGCCGCATCCTCAACTGACGCAAAACCCGAAGGCGAATCCGAGAAAGCCGCAGTTGAAGACAAGGGTGCGGCTGAGGACGCCGAGGATGAGAAGGAGGTCGCTGAGGAGGTGCTCGGAGTCACCCCTGCTGCTGTTGCTGCTCCCTCGTCGGAGACGACAACGCCCGCTGCGTCGGTTGACGAGGAGAAGGAGAAGAGCGCCGAGGCTCCTGCGTAGGTGGGTAGAGAGCTTGGTTGGTGTTGATTTCAAGTTGGTTTAGCCGTCTTGCTGTGTCTGTGTTGTATCGCTACGTTATGGTTTTTACGATTTCTATGATCGGTTTTCTGATTCTAGTGAGCAAGGCTCCACGTCCCACAGCGCGATACGGGTGCACAAAGGTGTTGATCTCTTTCAACCTTTTGCCCTTTCCCTTAGGCGTGTCGTGCTCTCAAAACAGCGTCGAGTCTCGACACCATTGACACTGCACCATAGATTGCATAGGCGCTCGTGCCATTCGTGCTTTGCCCAGCGCGTGTTGCTATCATTCTGATCGTGACACGCGCTTTGACCTTGGGCGCCTATTGAACAAAGCATCAAATTAGTGCAACTGGCGAGTGGCTCAGAGGGTATATATGTGCGTGTGGGGCCCGCTCTTATAGAAAGTACGTTCCCTGCCCTCTGTCCCACCTATTTATTTTCGCTCCGTCCCGCTCCTTTCATCGAACTTCAACCGCACGAACGCTGGTCACCATGTCTGAGAGCTGGCTCTCTCAGTCCACCTGGACGATCACACTGACCACCCCGGACGGCGAGCATGTCGAAGTCGCCAACTCGCAAGATGGGGACGTCATCGACGTCGAACTTTTCGAGGAACTCCGTCGACCTTGGCCCGTTTCCGAGTTTCTGCCCTCCGACTACGAAGATCTGACTTTCAATGACCGAGAGGAAAGGCAGTTCTTCCTTGACGGCATCGCTATTCTGGACGTCCCCGAGCGCAATGAGCGTATGATGGAGTTCATGAGCGATACATTGTTCTGGGCACGCGAGGCCTTGGTGCTTGGGGGCGAGTACGAAGGTGTTGTGAGAGTAGCGAATGATTGTGTTTTGAATCTGCATAATCATTTGCGGAGGAGGAAGGAGACTGAGAAAGATCTCTGGACTGTTCGTGGCGCGTCTGGGGATTTTGAGTTGCAGGAATGTGTGAAATGGGCGTGGAGATGGGAGAGGGAGGTGAAGGGGTATATTAGCGAGATTCAGGTTCGGCATATGGGGCACCTTATGGCTAAGGGCGTTGGTTCTTAGTCGGCAGTATACGGCAGACCCTGTCTTGTTCTCGGGGTAACAAAATCAGGTGCTGCAGATATGTAGTATCAAGTCAATGCTGACGATTTTGCGCTGACAAAAAAGTGGGGGCTCGTTCTTCTGTGAAATGCGCCAGTTTCTTCATCATTCCGGGATTGTTATTGGTGTCAATTACGTTCACTTGTAAGGCTTCCTTGTCGACCGTAATCCCCGTTGCATGGGCGCTTATTCGATTCACGTGCACCGCAAAGCGGGGAGTCCATCCCAGGTCCCCCACTCACAGCCACATCAATCACAGCTTTGACACCGTCTTCCATGTTGATCCACAGCCCAAACAGCCAACCCAGCAATTACATTCGAGGACCGTGCATTATACTCATATCAGTGTAATATCAAGAAACTTCCAAGTTGGTGGGTATTGTTTCATTGAACGACCTCCATTCTTCCGCTGACGACACGGGAAGATCAGATGAACGCCTCATGTTGCTCAAACTATCACGAAAATCCGCTAGAAATAGAGCTACGGGGAACGTTGCCTACCCGGAGAAAAGAAATTTAACACACACCCTGGATTGTGTGCCACTCGACGCTGTTCGAGTCACATCCTTGCCGTCGGATGTAAAACTGGCGCATTGTCCTGCACGGGCTTGGGATCGTCCCACCCCGGAGTTCTGAGAAGAGTGATCCCACCTGCACTCCAGGTATACGTTTACGGAGGAACAAGTAACAATTGCACAATCACGATACGCGGCGCCGTTGAAACGTGTTGAAATCTCCGACAAGTCCTTCTGGGCGTAGAGCTTTAGAGCATTGTTATGCAGGTATGCAGGAGCCTCGCCTTGGGTTACTCTTTTCGTAATGCCGGCATTAACAGCAGGCATTCTCCGATACAGCGGCATAATGACGCTGTAGTGGGACGTTGAATTTCCTCGTCGAGCCACCCCTTTATATTGCGTTCTCTTTCTCTCCCTCTCCGATTCGCACCAACCGCAGCACATCTCTAACGGACTGCGCCTGGATATTGGCGTACCTGCTGAAACTCGAGGGGAACCCTGACTGTTCGATCTTTGGGCGCCAATCCGTCAGGTCCCCACTACTCAGTATCAACTGCATTGAACTAGTGAGTCGCTCTGATCTTATCCACGTCCTTCCACTGATCCAGTTTCGAGAAAGCATCGCACATCCTGTTTAGCCATTCGTCCGCTCCCTGGACCCACTGCCCCGACGCCTATTTAATTGCCACTGGAAGGTAGATCCCCATCAAAACATCTACCCAACAACCATGGATTCCGCAACATCGATACACGCTCTTCCAGTACACGAATTCCCCGAGGGGTCAATGCTTCTAGGAGAGTGGAAGAAGATCCACCTCGGCTACCTCCTCGGGCACACGACCCAGCGGCGACCCTTGACCCAAGCCGTCGTTCATCGCATGAACCATCTTCACGTTTCAAGGATCCGATGGTATAAGGCGATGCCTTCGACCCCGCCCAGCCAACCCAGGACCTTTGAACTGGCGTCGGGATCGCACTGGGAAGCCGTGCCGGCAACCGTTGCAGACCCTGATGCAGGTCGAGTGGCACAGATCGCACTGCCCGTGCAACATCAACACCATCATCTCGTCGCTGAAGTCTCCCTCCCCGTATCGTCGAACCAGGGCGTGTCGGGCGAGGGTGATGGGGCGACTGCGGTTCAAGGATACTTGCGCATTGAAGGCACTTGCGGACCCACTTTCGCCGATTTCCGCCGTACGTCTTCTAGCACAAATGCCAGTCACAGCTCTGGTAGCGGGCGCCCTAGTCGCCTCACAGCCGGCATGTTAGGACTCAGAGGTTTCGGTAGCACCTCGCTCAACGATCCGACTCCATCCTCAACCAGCACACCTCCCTACGACACAGTCGACGCAACCCCTATCCCCCGACGACGGAGCACTACCACCCCAACAGCACCTCAATCGGGTGTGCGAGCGCCGGCTGACTCACCAATTTCTGCCATCAAATGCTCGTTCAACGACGAACTCGTCGGCTCCCCGATGCAGCAAGGCCCGAGCTGGGTTAGGGAACCCGAGATTGACGATGAACACGACACCGACGTTGAAGAGTCCTTGGACGAGGTTCCCGCACGGCTAGACTTCTCATACCTCAACCGACGTTCCAATTCCGGCTCACCTCCCTTCATCAGCCCTTTCGCGTCTAGATCGAGCAGTGTGGCGAGTCGTAGTCGAGGAAGCTGGGGATCGACCGACACCAACAGGAGTCAAGGCACCCGGCCCAACTCGAGGAATAACTCGAGCAACGCGACGTCGTTCAGCACATCTAGTTCGTTCTCACTGTCGTCTGCTGGGCTGACGTTCAGCGACAACCCTCTGAATCGAATCGGGGGGATGGCTGCTGTGGATCTGGAGACAAGGTTCTTGGTATCGTGCCCCGGGCCGCAATTCATCGGGTTTGGGCCTTCCTTGGGCCAGGCACCCTTCTTGAGTCGATCCGGCGATGCGGAGGAATGTGTTTTGGAGCTTTCGTTTCCTGCTCCCTCACAAACCACGACTCCATCGCCACCATCACCCGACGAACCCAAGGGATTTTTGACCCTCCGAGACCTCACGATTCTTACCAGCTTGATCGAACGTTCCCTAAGGACGGACGACGACGACTCGGCTGACCCCCACGCCGACGACGCCTCCGACTCGGGCGCCAGCGAGGGGAGTGGCTCTACCGACTCTATGGATATGCCGATCCCAGTTGCGCAAACGGCCTCAACCTGTTGCTGCGAATATTACCGGAGGTTGTTCGACCTTATTCCCCTTGTTTCTGGCCTACGTCCGACAGTTGGAGATGGAGATTCTGAGGAGTTGTCCCCTCTGATGTCCTCGCTTACGTTGGACGACTCTGAGCAGGATAGTCAGAGCCATCACGAGGTCTATGCCCATCACGGGCGATACTTGAGGACCCCCTTCGGCGTGCAAGAAGAGGGTTCGCCCGGACGGGAAGGGAGCGAAAGCGGCCAGTCGACGAGCTCGGCCGTCCAAGGGCACTTGCAAGCCAAATTTGAGCGCAGAAGGTCAAGGTTCGAAGACGAGGTACGGCTTCTCCCACCTATTCCAGGTTCGGTTAGCTCACCTTTTCTCAGCTCATTCAGATCGTTCGTTCGGACAACTGCTTTGGGGGTACCAGGAATTTAGAACCGTCAACGATTGGGGCGTATCCCACCACTTCCACTGCCCCTTCCTCGGCTCTGGAAGAAGCCAGATTGGCCGATGAACGGTTCCAAATAGCCGCTGGGCCAACTCCAGAGAGCGCCACGCCCATAGATATGTAGGAAACCTGTCTGCTCCGCCCCTCATGCATTTCTTCCTCCTCATACACGTCTTCTGCCACCCGATACTCATTTGCTTCTGCATTCTCCGAACTCTGTCTGATTTGAATGCTTGACTTTTAACCCCTTTTCTATTTAAGGCGAACTGACAATACGTCAGTGTCCTATTACGACCTTTCACGACCTTCACGACCTGTTATGAGTGTCCATCCCTACTTTGTATTGCATTCCTGACGAGTTGAACTCGACGTTACATTCGCTTCCTTGCTTCCGAACTGAGTCCTTCCCACTTTCTGCGCCCGTCCCATCCACACTGCATTGACCGAGCCTCTACTCCGTTCTTTTTCCCGTTGCATCCCCGTCCCCACCCCACTCACTATCCCCTCTCTCCGTATCATTCCTTCTCGATTCTTCTCAATCCTCATCTTCCCCCTCTCCAACCTTTGTCAACTCACTCGTCCTCTTCACCACATCGCTCTTCCCCTTCTGTGTCCCAATCCGTACTGCTGGGTTCTCCGGGTCACTCTTCCTGTTCACCCTCCCCCCCCTCGCCGTCGTTATTTCGATCTCGCCGCCCTCTTCTGCGTTTACCTCCGCGACGGTCCCGGTTGGGTGGCCCCGGCCCCAGTTCCACTGGACTTCGTCGCCTGGCTGGATGCCCTTGGAGGAGGGAGGGGAGATGGTGTTGTTCTTTGGGGGCATTATGGTTGGTTGGTTGGTCTATTGGTCTAAGGAGAAGGAGGGTGGAGCTCGACTTTTTATTTCATTCCCTTGGTCATCGTTTCGTTTCATCCTGTACTGCATAGGCTCCACTCCGCGTCGGCCTTCGTTGGACGCTCGTTCCTCCTCGAGTCTTGTTGTACAGTAATCTATTACATTCCGTTTCTATCTATCCCCGCCAATCACACCTGAGCCGGTGGTGCTCCCTCAGTCGCGGCCTGTGCAGCCCCCTCCGCCGTTGTCGCAGCCTCCGTCGCGGCCTGCGGTTGCACTCCTACCAACCCCGTCTCTTCCGCCAAGTTCGCCTCCCCACCAACCGCCTTAGTGCTCTCCACTGCAGACTGCGGCGCAGCCTGAGCCCCCTTCCCCCTCGCTGACTTTCTCGTCCCTTGTGCCGGAGCCGCTTTCGCCGCCTTCACCGCCTTCCCACCTCGCCCGCCGCGTCCCCGCTTAGCGCCTCCCTTGGCGGGGTGAGCGCCCTCCGTCGTCTCTCCAGCCTTGGCTTCTACTGGAGCCGTCCCAGCGTCCCCAGTCTCAGCGACTTTGGCTTTCTTAGCCTCCTTCCCCGCTTCCTCCTCCGCGCCCTTCAGTTCTCCGAGTCCCGTCGGCACCGCTGTGGCTGCTGCCTCCGTATCATCGCGCTCGCGTTTCTCACCGACTCCAGCTTCCTTGGGTTGAGCGGAGAGTTGCTCATCGATGCTCTTGATAGCTTCCTCGGCGGCCTTCGAGTCGACTTCCGTAGAAGTACTGGTAGTAGTTGCGTTGGTGCCCAAGGCGGGTACGGAGAAAGGCTCAGAGGTGGTAGGCGTCTCGCCAGTTGTGGGAGCGGGGACGGTGGAGATGTGGGTCGGGGTGGAGAGGGCGGGGATGCTGCTTTGAGGGGTGGACATTATTCGTTCGTTCGTGTAGCTTTCTGGTATTTAGAAACCCATTTCGTCAGAACCCCGCTCGGCTAAACGCCATGAAAGCTTAGCGTCCGCGTACCAATTAGCGAGCCCCCCAGGCTTTGAGAGTATCAAGTGTATCGCAGAGAGAGGAAGAGAGAGAAATGCTTGTGTGTGTGAGTGAGTGGTGGACCTCGCCAGCCAGCTCGCTCGCTAATACGCTGACGTATGCCTAGAGTGAGACACAGCGAAGGCTGCGGTGTCGATCGGGATTCTAAATTTAGGATGAGGGTGGGGCGGGAAGCGCCCATGACGGCGCTCGGGATCTAGGGGTAGGCATAAGAGGAAGGGCGAGGCTCGTCCTGAGGGCTGAGGGTTCTCAGGTAGATTCAGCGCATCCTTGGCATATCATATTATTGTGTGGGTATATTATGGTGGACGCTACAGACAAAGCGATCAAAACGGCGGTGGACGGTTAAGCTAGAAGGCTTTCAACACCTCTGGTCAAACGGAATAGTCGGCCAGAAAACGGACCTCTCCTTCATGCGACACTCAGTCGAGGCGCCTCTCTGCACCTCTTTCTGCGGAAGAGGAGCAAGAAAGGCTGAAGAGGTGAACGCTCTCGGCGTCCTCTGGTTTCACTCTGCGATCGCCTGCCAGGTGGTCGTGTTAGGTGTCAAATAATTGTTGGCAAGAGTGGGATGGGGGCACACGGGCTGGGTCAACGATTCCACGCTTGATAGGTACGTGCGCTGCGGCGACTATGGTGGCGACCAAGAGGAAGAAGGAGGTGATGGAGGGGATCTTCATGATTAGGAGGAGGGTTACGAGGTTTTGGGAGGTGATGAGGGCGACTTCTTCACATCTAACGAGATTTTAAACTGTGGCTACCCAAGCCTCTTCTTGGCATACCAACAGATATAACGATCTTGTGTGACGGAGAAGTGGGGATTTGATATGGGAGACAGGCCGAGATAAATGATGCGGCGCTTAAGCGCCGGCTTCCCCGTGCGACTCTCGCAAATTGGCTATTACCATGACACGGAAGGCTCTAGGTAAAACGCGACCGAAGTATGCCGGTTCCCGTTCTAGAAGTTTTCGGCGTCCACGAGGAGCGTGATACACGTCTCCGGACCAACCCATCCAACGCCTGTCACCCCTCGAGCTGTCCCAAGAATATCTGCCTACCTGCAGGATAACGTCTAATTATATTGATTCCATGGGTTCCACATTTTCTCCGAGGTTTCATAAACACTTTCAAATTCTTCTCTCGGAATCGTAGCATCTGGAGTCGAGTCGGATGTCTTTGGCGCCCGGGTGACGTCAGATCTAATCTAATCTTATCAGGGCGGCGATTGTGGCGCAACATAGCGGTGGAATGTCGTGGAAGGTTGAATCTTGATCAGATTGCTGTGAAGATGGGCGTTCGAGGTCCCCTTCACAGAAGATTAACGGCGGGGAACCTAGTATCATTTAGCATCTGGGGTGTGGAACAGCGGCGAGGGCAGAAAAATGGGGTGCAACACTGCCTCGCATGATGGGGGAGACTTCGGAAAGAGCCGAGAGTTGGGCGTATAAGAACATTTGCTAAGCACGTCCCTTTTCTCCTTACGACCATCATCTCCTCAGGTGAGCCCCCCAGCGTTCGATCCACCCCTCAACGCCCACTGATTTCGCCCCCGATTGCGTCCCTCCAGCCATGTCCAACCCCTACGTGAGTCTCGCCGCCATCGACCGCCCCCGATTAAAAATCTGACAATTTCCTGGCGGGATTTTCGTGCAGTTTGACATCAAAATTGGCGACCAGGCGGCTCGTCGCGTTACCTTCAAGCTCTATGACGACGTCGTCCCCCAGACCGCCCGCAACTTCCGCGAGCTCTCCACCGGCCAGAACGGCTACGGCTACGCTGGCTCCATCTTCCACCGTGTCATCCCCGGCTTCATGCTCCAGGGCGGAGACTTCACCAGGCACAACGGCACTGGCGGCAAGTCCATCTACGGCGAGCGCTTCAAGGGTGAGTAGTCGCGGCGCTGGGATGGATCAGAGGCTAATGAATGATTAGATGAGAACTTCAAGCTCAAGCACACAAAGCCTGGACTCCTCTCCATGGCCAACGCCGGCCCCAACACCAACGGCTCCCAGTTCTTCATCACCACCGTCGTCACTGGGTGGTTGGATGGCAAGCATGTCGTCTTTGGTGCGTACACACTCCCTGTTGGTTCATCGATCGATTTATCTGAACTGACTTTATGGGGATGCAGGTGAGGTCATTGAGGGCTTGAACGTCGTCAAGGACATTGAGGCCCAGGGTTCTTCCAACGGAAAGACCAAGGTCGAAATCAAGATCATCGGCTCCGGCGTCGTCTAAACTCGTATCTTTATGATGGACTAGCGGCCCCTCTTGTTTATTAAACCCAACAAACACTGTAGTTGTACCCTATACACAATCGGAAGCTCAGAGCTAGCTTGCTTGCACGACATAGATTTTCTGGAAACCTCCCTTCCTTCCCCTCCACCCGTCGTGGAGGTGACGTCTTCCGTTCTAGCAGTGGCGATTAGCTTTTTGTGAGTTAGGATGATCTCAGTTGGAGCTTGAAGCTTGAACGCCGCCACAGATCTAGCAGGATCAAGCACATGGCTGGGGCCGTCTCCGCTCTCTGCTCCTCGATACACGGGGGTCCTTGCGGGGCGGTGAAGAAATCGTGAGCCTCCAGGTCCCATCCGACCATCTCCAGGCGTAGAATATGTTCTAGCACCGGAGATGGTCTGGCACGATCTATCCCCAGGACACGAACATCGGAGCCGTACTTTCGCCGTCGCTATCGGGTGCAGGTGCGTACTTCATCAGTTCTCTGAACCGGAGCTGGAGTGGCGTTCACTGCAGTAGCGGGAAAAAGCTTGAGAACGACATTTTGGGGTCCGAAGCTTCAAATCTCGATCCTCAGAACTCGAAGCGGTTCTATATCAAAGCAAGTTTCTCGAAGTAGTATAGCATAGCATGGCACCGAACGGAACTTGAAGCGGTCTAGTGTAGTCGAAGGATGGATGCAGTGTGGTGACGCCATTATCGATGCTCGAGGAGAGCAACCCGAGTAGGGGTACCCGTGTTCCGGAGTCACTTGGGGCTTTGAGAGACGACAAAGAGATTTCTTTCAGTCTCTTTCACCAAAGAGGTTGCGGCGATGAATGGATGCAAATGACGAAAACATCACGTCTTCTTTCCCTTGGTGCTTTGATCGGCCCCTGTGGGGGCCCGAGCGGAAGTTAGCGGACCGTTGGAAGTTGAGATCGTCGCTGGGGGAGCAGGAGGAGATGAGGATGGGGAGATTATCTTATCTTATCTTATCTTCCGGAGGGAACTGATTAGCCAGCGCTTCGGCGGAATGAGCATATGTTCTACCCCTTTCTCTGATATTGACCCCCGGTCCAGAGCCTAGGGGTTCACCAAGGCGAATTTCCGGTCCCTCGCTCGACTGTGACGGAGACGGAGTCGGTCGAAGGCCCAAGCGACAACGGGTGGAATGGATTTGAGCTGGGCAAGGAGACTTCGGGCGGTGGTTAGGGAAATGGAAGGAGGGACGGAAAGGCTGTAGAATAAAGATTTAGTCTGTATGGTTTGTTGCATAATACGGTGAATGCGTTGGTGGAGGTGGGGTCCCTCTGAGGCGGAGGAGGGTTGTAGAGTGGCATGCCCCTAGATCAAGCGAATTGAATGTCTTTTGGAGGGTAAGCGGTGCGGCATTGCCTGTTGAAACGTATACACCCTGGTGGGCTAAGCCAACAGGTATATCAAGGGATACCAGGCCCAAGTACTTCAGATTCTCTTGGCTAGATCTTATACTACAGGGGTGTGGGTCACGAACTTCGAAGGTGGTGGTACGAGGTTGAAGTCGGAAGAGGCGCCCGTGGCCATCATCACAGCGAATTTAAGCGCCGCCTCAACTGACCACCTGCGCGTGACGATGGACCTGCCATCCTTCTATCTTTGACCACCACAGTGACCCTCAAAGCCTCTTCAATCTGAGAGCGCGTTCCTCGCTATATACCCTTGGACGAACGCCCTCCACCCCGCTTTGCTTATAACCTTGGGAGGAGCTCTGGCAGTGGACTCAATCACCATCGACGCCGCAGGTTCGCCGCCAAATGAAGAGACGTCCCCTCATTTCTACATGCCCTTCGTTCCCCGGTCACTGAAGTCTCCACCGTCTCGCAGGAATCTGGGAGGTAGAAGGATACCTCGATCGTTACTCAGGAGACTACATATGTCCGAGCGCAACCAGGCGTTCACGACCCAGGCCCGGGTGAAGGGTCGAACATGCGCAATATATCTGCCAGCGATACCCAAAGTACGACCCCTCGTCGTCCCCTCCGTTAAGGTCGAGAGCGCGGTCGCTTGCTGCTTTAGTTCATCCTCCCCCAAAGGCATCCTCGTCGAAATTAGACTCAATTCCGATCGCGCCTTCTAAGCCGATAAGCTTCAACCGGAGGTCACCTGCGAGTGCTTTAGGCGCCCTGTGACCCCTGACGCCCCGATTTGGGGCGAGGACACTGAAACACGGTTTCCGTAACGCTCCACACCAGTTCTTACTTTAGAAATCAACGCCTGACGCTGCGTCCCTTGGGCTTGGAATCGGGAGGGCGTCATCCCAATCGAGGCTGATCCGCCTGTACCACCCATTCCTTGGAGCAGGGGGGTAGGGCCCATGGATTGTCTAGCATCCCGCGTAAACTGTGCTCGCGAAAGGTTTGTGTATAGATAAACATCATCTCGCGACGTTGTTTCTACTGGGTTTCTGGAAGAACTCCTGCACGAACGACTAACTTTACCTTACCCTGGATGGCGTCGGAGCTGCTCCTGTAAGTTGCCTTCTTATCTCCCCGTGTCTGACATTGTATTGACACTGCCTGCTGCTAGGGTTGGACCCACCGTAAGTGGATGAGACTTTCTGCACAGGTCTGAACGATTCACCGCCTTGTGCCTCCTCACCTTTAGCTCATTGGCTCACTCGTCGCGTACCTCAGTTTCGGAGCCTTCCTTGTCCAGCTAGGTGAGTCGCTACCACCTTACCGCTTGATCAACCCTAATCCATCGCGAAGTGAACTACGCCTTGAACCCTTTAGATGGCAACCAAAGACCGATACATGCCTTGGGTGCGCCCCTTTACTTTGGAACGCGACTCTGTCTAATACACGACGCGTCCATTTAGTCACTGCAGTAGCAGTAGCCGAGGTCGGGGGAGTCATTATCGTGACTGAATATGCTTGGAGAGTGCTCTGCCTCGCAACTATCGATAAAAGTCGTCTGCTCGCCCTTTCAAACTGGAGCGCCGCCGCACCCGCATTCTATGGTTCCCGTCAGTTCCCTCCCTCGGACGAAGAACATCGCTACTGACACACATCCTAGTGGCGCTTCTCGTCCAATGCTTTTTCGCTTGGTGCGTATCACATCTCACATCCTCTTGGACGATAGGCTTGACTGGAACCACCATCGAACATAGGCAAATACGGACTTTGGCAAAAGGCTTGGCTAGGTTCGTCGTCCCGATTATCATCGTAGCCGTACGTCCATGCACCCTCCTTGCCTGTTTCTCGCTCGACACGACATTCTGCAAATAGATCAGCCTAGCACAATTCTCCGCCGCTATTGCCATCTGTGTACAGGCGAGTATATGCTCTCTCAGATCCACACGCAAAATAGGCCCTTACACCCCTTAGTGTAGTTCTCCAAGCTCGGGAAGAACATAGCTCTTATCCGCCAGCTCAGACCGACCGTCATCGCCCAACGAACCTCAGCCCTAGGAGCTGACGTCCTCATCACAAGCGCCCTCACATATCTCGTGAGTAGTTATCGTCCGTTCGTTCGACCCCCTCTCATTTTTCCGCCTTAGCTTTGGAAGCACAGGTCGGCCACATGTCTGTCGGCAACCCGCAAACTCCTCAACGGGCTCATTATCAACGCTCTCGAAAACGCGGCTATCACAACCTTGTTCGTGGCCCTGAGTCTCTCGACCTACCTTGCCTTCCCGAGGAATAACCTTCATCAAGCATTGTGAGTCCAGGCCACTCCACTCGCTGTTGACACTGACCGCGTTTCCACCGTCTAGCCAACAAACTATTGGGGGACTGTACGCCAATGTGCTAATGGCTAGCCTCAATGGGAGGATCCGCCGGCGACAAGCCCAGGCTCGAGAGCAAGGCATCAATGTCTCGTTCGGCGCCGTCCCCCCTTCGAGTGGCGAAAAGTCGCCAGAGCCAACTCCTCCTCGCCACCCGTCGGACCCAGACCCCCAGCCAACCGCCACCCAGCCAACCGCCAGTGTGTGACTCTCGGATTTGTGGTCGGTGTGGGTGGGTAAGCACCTGTCCAAGCAATCACGGGGTTTTCGAGCTGAACGGAACCTGTGAGCTCTGCCAGTACGTCCGAGCCTAATGTGCTGCATTCAGACCTGGAGTCTGACAGTTGGAGAACTAGGGGGAGGAGTATCTCGCACACGCATGCAAGCATGCATCTATTCCATGTACATTACCACTGCTACCATCTACCCATCCGTATTATCTACCCTTCGGACGTGCTTTCAATTTTCTTCTGTGCCAGAGAACCAGATAGTTTGACGGTATTCCCGGCAAGGATGGGGACGGGAAGACGCGGGCGCTTGCTTAAGCGCCCATCAATTTCACTGTTGCTCTTGCAAGCGGTCCTCCAAGTTCCGCCCGGCTGGTATTCGGGAGGTACATATTTTGCATTTAGGTCTTATTGCCGGGGCAAGGCAGCGATGTTGGGTGTCGCGTGATTGTCGTTTGGGAAGAGGCACCGCGTCCCTTCCAAGAGTAGGAACGAGTCCGTGTGAGGTGAACTGCATTAATTCGTCCGAAGCTATCGAGATCGCGGGGCCTACTGGCTTCGCGCGTGGTGGGCAAGGGTTATTTTGACTTCCATCTATTATCGTATAGAATAGAATCCATAGTGACTGGGCTCACTGGTTTTGGGCGGGGTCATCGTAATCGTGATGGGTTCCTTTGTACTACCCACAACACCATTCACGGCCTCACGACTCCGTGTATAGAAAAGGATGAAAGAAGGGAGCCCCTAGACCTTCCCTCAACACGAGGGCTCATGTACACACACCAACCATCGAGGGGCCGTGCCAGATCTGAGGTCCAGTTCGAGAGCTACGTTCCTCGCCGGTCTGTTGGTGCTCTCCCCTCTCCTCTCCTCTCCCCCTCTCCAGTGTTTCCGTCCCTTCCATAACACGGGCATACCCCTTTACTGCACGACCTCGACTTGGGTCGTTGACTTGAGCCGCGTTCGGTAGGGTTGTCCTGAGCCGCGTGGAGTTCGGTGAAAACGCGGTCATGGGTCAGTCGCAAGGCGTCGCGTTGGCCTCCGGAATCACGTTGGAACGTTCGTCGTGTTGACTTGGGCTCGAAGCCGGAACGCACCTCAAAGATGCTGTCGGTACATTCACCAGTCCATCCTCGAAAAGCCAATGTCGCTTACATAAATTGGGACTGACCCAGATACATGTGCCGAAACCCTTCTCCCACTCCCTACAAAGTCTCTAGTTCTCTGCTTCTGTCCTCCGCCAGCACCCTCCCCAACCTCTCTTTCTCTATCCAACTTCCTTTTCCCCCCCTACTCTCCACTCCACTGCCTAGAGTCGTACTGCGCATACACTGCATCTCCCCCGTTCCCATCCCTCACACCCTATTGCGAGAGCGGGAGAGGATCCTTCCTCCGTGCCTCCACATGCTTCTGTTTCGAGGGAAGTCCTGGTAGGCGTTGTCATGATCTTACGCGTCTCATCCCATTCGCCCGCCCGTCCGCCTCATTCTACTCGTCTACCCGTCCGCCTCGTCCCCTCGCCCGCCCGTCCGCCTGTACGACAGACCCGCCTACGAGGCCCGACTACCTGTCAGCCCCTTACCTCATATATATATACGGCTCCCTCATCTATACGTTCCCCTAGATTCGTCCTCCTGTATTTCTTCGTCCACCGTATATCCTATTCGTCTTCCCCGTTCTCTCGCCTGTGCCGGTTCCCTCCCGCCTTTGGTGTTCGATCCTCACAGGCGTCGACGTCCATCGCCGGATCGAATCGAATCGAACCCAACCCACTCGAAGATCGAGGTGTTCGGTGGAGGAGTCAAACCCATTGAAGGGGTGCCGAGGTGTTGAGTGGGAGGTGCCGAGGCAATTCAAGGGGTGAGAAACGTTGCTAAGTAGAACTTGAAGGAAATGCGAATCGATGAACCGATGGCGATGGCGATTCTCCGTTGAGGCTTGGTGCGGAGGTCAAAGGTCAAGTATCAGGGGTCGGCTGTGCCGACACCACCGTCGTCGTGGACTCTGGAGCTGCCATGCTTGATTGGGCGGTGTGGTTCCGCCTGGCTTTCACTAGCCCGGGTACACAGGTGCTGAGGCCCTGTGTGTCGGAGATAAGAGTTGAGGTCGTGGAGAACAACGACGGGCGATCGTCCTACCAGGTCGCAGTGCACGCGCACGGTGGGGTTCCCGCCTCGGGTCAGAGGGTATCTGCTTGATTATCGCCGGGATTTTGTCACCCAGGGCTCGCTACGTAGGTCTTCGTCGTACAGGTGCCCACGCCTCCACTTCAGATCACGACCTCTTCACGACGAAGGAACACACCCCCGTCCTCGCTGACCTCCGCCTCCCAAAACGTAGCATTCACGTACACCCCGGGTGTAAATCCTCCCAAACCCAAGGCCCGTACCTCGTCGTCACCCTTTTGCTCCTCGCTTTGGAGGAAGAGCCCCCATGGTCCGGCTCATCTCGACAAGCTTGTCTTCCATGTGGGAGGGTTGAACCCGGGGAAGACGAGTGCGAAAACGACGAGGAATGAGGGAGGTAGAGATCGAGGGACGCTTATGTTCACGTTTGGGTATAGCGAGTACGAGGAAGTCGTTGAGCGAGGGAGATGGATCCGGCAGGAAGGAAGTTCCATTCCAGCAAGGGTAGGCACGCTGAGGTGGTTAATGGCATGCACCGGTTCTCTGCGTTCTAGCACTCGTATCGGGTCGTCAAGTGTGGTGGCGAGGCCACGGATACGAGTGCGACGGAGAGAGAGGGAGGCCAAGGAGAGGAAAGTCTGCATGAGAGGTGAGTTTTTGTCGTGTTAATACACCGATAAAACGCATGCCTCACCTTTGTCGGCGTCTCCGGACCCTAGATCCAACCGCTTCAGCGCGTCCCCGCCGCCGTCGATCCTTGCAGCATGGCCGCCTTGCGCCTAAACCTCAATTGACATGCACCCTCGGTTTCGAGCTCAGAACTACACTTGATCTTTGAAGAAGCCGCTGTGTCATCGAGTGCGTGGTGTGAATGAGAAGAGAGGGAGAGAATGGGGATGGCGGGGCGTCAACATTTGGTGGATCGAAAGACTGCCTGCGTTTGGGCGGGCCTGAAGGCTCCCTCGGTCAACCGTGTTTTTGAGCGATTCGACGCGTCCTGGCATTGTGGCGTGCACGCTCGCAGGAAACGGGCGTCATTGTTGAGGGTGTTTCTCGGAGACGAAGGCTCATGCCAGGAGCAGGGACGAGGGTTTGTCGAGGCTGTTGGGCAGGGGTCCCTGGAGCTGTCAGGCGTCCTCGAGCGACGGCAGCGACGGGAGGGTCTTGATGGGGTAGAAACTCGAGGTACAGGATCCACGTAGGGATTTCTGAATTTCTGCGATGTTGTGGGCGACGACAACGAGGACGTTCAGCACTAGGCTCGGTGCTGTTCGTGACAATGATGTTGATGGTTGGGGTTAGGGTCCCCCCTCCCCTCCTGCTTTGAACCACGACCGAGGTTGTTCTCTACCATCATACCAGGTGCGTATGCTTATCGTTCTCGTCCCTCTCTGTCTCAACGAAAAGAGACAGCTCGAATAGAGATGCATATGAATGTCGCACAAACTCTGAGAGGCCTCCGGCATCCCTAGCCCCGTCATTTCTTCCCTCACCTGCGGCGGCACCACCAAGGCACCCATGAGGACGCCTTCCTTAGCCATGGATCAGCATGTTCTCTTTTCATGGTTAGTATATATCGCGGTCTCAAATCCTGATATGTACTTACTAGTGGATCTCTGCCCGCATGCATCAGTTCACACTTAAGCGCCCGTTGCGCCATGCTGTGTTTGAACCTCGATCTGGGTGACGGTGGGAGGGAGGCTGTGCCCTGCGTTGGAATGGAAGCTGTGGTCCCTGTCCGGATTCGCTCCTTGCTTTCCCCCACCACTAGGCCGAAGTTGAGGAACTCATCATCCTCCTGTTCCTCCTGTTTCCCTCATCCTCCATTGGCAATACCTGCTGAATGTTTCTCCACAAACATACCCTATCCAAGGATCATCCCGACACTACAATGGCAGCGAGATGTCGTGTTTCCTCTTCTTCTATCGCCGCTGGCACCAACTCCCTCATCACACCATCCAACGTCATCGAGCGACCATCTGCTACCAAACGCCAGCTTTCTGTCAGTCTCGATGACGACCTCGCACAGGATGGACATGTCAAGCGCCCTCGACTTCATCCTGCTACACCTCCCACTTCTCGGAGACCGAGTGCGGTGTCAGGAAGGCACTCTCGCCGAGCTCCATCCTTCCCTGTGTCGGTCAGTGACGCTCGACCTGTACCCCTTCAAGAGGACAACCCAAAAACTTGTCTCCGAGACGATGTTAATGACCAGCACAGCAGCGTCGATCCACTTGGTTCCCAGGGGCGTCCGAATATAACCACATCATGTATGCATGTGTAGTTAGGGCCGCTGAATGTCTTGCTGAAGAATGTTCTCATTTTCTTAGTCCCTTCTCAGTTCACATCCTCGTCCATGGCGCCAAGCCTAGCAGGGCCTTCTCGGGCGATCCAGCACTTGTTCGCAAATGCCTCGGATTTCACAATTGGCCAGTTCAATAGCTACAATTTCGGCCAGGCAGGAGGTATGGACCACTCTGCACAGTGTTCTAGCATTACAAAGTGAATTGAGACTGCCAACTTAGACCAGCAAATGCAACTGCTCATGCAACTGCTTCAAGCAGACCTTGCCCAGCGCAGTCTCTCACAACCTGTCAGATATAACGAGGCAAATGGGGTCACCATCACTGATGCTCTTGGCACCAAGATGGTCCTGCCACCCAGCATAATGCGTGAATTCCCAGTATGACTAGCTGTTATCTGCCTAGTCGTCTGTGCTAACATAACCAAAGGATGTTCATGACCTCATGCTGAAGCATTTCTGGGGAAAGATAGGGGAGGAGCGTGTGGCTCAAAAAAGGTATTGCATGGTCACAGAACACAGTGGGATACTTGTCCAGGCTGAGGACTGGGGTTGTGTCTTGAACTCAGGTGAGGGACTGATCATGTGTATGACAGTTGAGAGGGTATGGGCAGAGTCAGTGCAGGACACTTGCCCCCAATGTGGCAAGACAAGACTTGGGACATACTATGAAAATGATGGTTGGATCAAGTGGTATGTATCCTGTTTCCACTTGATCAATTTTTGCTGTGCACTGAGCATTATTTTGTATAGTCGAAGATGTACCAAGTTGTTCCCATGCTCAAGCAAGAAGCCCCAAAACATTAAGAATCCTCCTTGTCATGACAATGGGATTGGGTGTTTCCGACATGTTCAGCAAACCTTTGTCCAAGTGGGTATTTTATACTCATAAATGAAGACTGCTTATGACTCTCCAGGGAGTATGTGTATGTCACTGTGCCTCTTGACATGTGTGGGCCTGGGTGGAATTGCTGATCAGGCCCTTTTCTCACTCTTCAGGATGTATGTTGCCATGCCTCTTGGTGTGTGCAGGTGGAATTGTTGATCTAGCCCTTTCCTCACTCTCCAGTTTGTATGTTGCCATGCCTTCTGACATGTGCAGACAGAATAGCTGATCTGGCCCTTTCCTCACTCTCCAGATTGTATGTGGCCATGTCTTGTGATGTGTTGGGTGGGACTGCTGATCTGGCCCTTTCCTCACTCTCCAGACTGTGTGTTGCACTGCCTCTTGACATGTGCAGGTGGGATTGCTGATCCTGCCCATTCTTCACTCTCCAGTATGTATGTTGCCATGCATTTTGACATGTGCAGACAGAATGTCTGATCTGGCCCCTTGCTTACACCCCAGGAAGTATGTTGCCCTGCCTCTTGACATGTGCAGGCAGAATGGTTGACCAAACCCATTATTTACTCTTCAGACTGTATGTTGCCATACCTATTGATGTTTGCAAGTGGAATTGCTGACCTGGCCCTTTCCTCACTCTTCAGACTGTATGTTGCCATACCTATTGATGTTTGCAGGTGGAATTGCTGATCTTGCCTTTTCCTCCCTCTCCAGGATGTATGTTGGCATGTCTCTTGATATGTGTAGGTAGAACTGCTGATATAGCCCTTTCCTCACTCCCCAGTGGGTATGTTGGCATGCCCCTTAATGTGTATAGGTGGAATTCCTGATCTGGCCCTTTCCTCACTCCCCAGGATGTATGTTTTCATTGCTCCAGATTCCTGCAGCTGGATGCTCACTTCATTTTCTTTTCAGAAAGTAAGTCATTCTCCATCTCAACTCTGTATCAGCTCCCACATACAAGTGCTCCAATTATCACTTTCTTGCTGTCCAGCAAGTATGTCCTTTATTTCCTTCAACATCTATCTTCTGTACTTACCCTCTCATAGTGGGTATGTCATAACACATATATATGAATACCATCTATCCCCTAAATGTTCCATGGGTCTTATCTTTCCCTGTGTACTCAGTGCAAGGCCATCCAGCAAGAAGAGTCAAGATGTGTGTACATTTCCTTCCATGCTGGCCCTTTGGCTAATTATCCTCACTCACAGTTGAAGAACTGCCATAATAGGGCAACCTCCACTTCAAGTACAAGACTGCAAGTGTATGAATAGCAAGTCCCAGTATGTCTCATACACAGACTACCTTCATTTGCTTATACCCCACCCAGTTCAGCAAGTAATCCTCACAAGATTGGTGGTTCATGTGGATCTTGGGCATTGTAGTCATGGGTTTTGTTGTGTCTCTCCTTTCTTTCTCCTTCTCTTTGAATATGTTCCTTTTCTGTGATGGACGTCAGACATACTGTCCCTGGTCCTGTCTTCATGCGATCCAAACCTGTTCCATGACTCATATTATTTCCATTTATGCACACATTGGCTTTGAGACACATGGACAAGAGCATGAAATTTGAATTCAGGTCAGGACATCAACTCTGTCATGTTTTTCATCTGGTGATTTTAGTCCATGGTATATGCTTAGCACTCAAGACTGACACTGTAAACAAGGAGCAATGTTGATCTACATTGATGTCAGGTGTACTACAGGACAGCCTGAGTGCAGGAGAGGGTGTCAAGCAAGTGTCAGCTCAAAGGGAGAGTCTATAGTAATACAATGACTGTGAATGAATATTAAACAACTATGATGATTGGTGAGGGTTGGTGCCAGGTGAACACTGTCACAGTCAGCCACAGCGACATTCCACAAACATATCAGGGTTGCAAGGTCTCACCTGCTGCTCCTGGCGTCACCCTGTACTGGGCAAGGAGTACACAGGGACTACATATAGTTTGTATATCCTGCAGAAGAATAGAGCTTGTAATGATACTAATCACAATGTATCTGTAGCCATGGCCCTATCCCATCCATTGACTAAGTCACTCCTTGAGGCCTTCCCCAAACTCTCCTGCTGTCACCAGGTCCCCTGCCAACAGGCTGAGACCCATCACCTGATAGCCTGGAGTTTGAACTTTGGTTGGGTTGTCTTGGGACGTGTCAAGTTGGATAGAACTCGGTAGCAACATGCGACACTTTGTTGTGCTGTGTCGGAAACTTGGGGATATTCTGTCGCTTCACCTCAGAATGAGGCTCTGTCCATAGGTCTGGTTGTAGTCTTTGTTGTCATTGTCATGGGTGGCATCGCTATAATCACTGTGTTCTGCCTAAAATTGATTTTCATGGTCCAGGTGGGAAAAGCTGACCTTGAACTATCTGGATGCGTCATGAACCGCCTGTGATCACCTTGCCTTGGACTTTCAAGCCCACCTTGCTCGTTTCGTCCCAGACAACACCATTGCAACTAGAAACACTGGTTTCCCCTCAGCCCATGGGCTTGAACCATCTGGGAATGCCAAGTTGGACTCACCTTGGCCTTGGTCTGGACATCCAATGTCCAGACCACCTTGAACTGACTGCTCCAGCAGGGGGAAGTCGGTTCAAGATGCTCCCAGCTGGTGAAAGGTGAGCAGGCCCTTATATAGCCACATTAATATTTTCTTCCCTTCGTTGCACCTGGGTCACATCATTTCCCAGCAAAATTAGCTGGGCCTGCCCCCCCAGTATGCCCAGCTAAGTTTTCTGGGAAACCCTAACTGCCACAATGTTGCAAAAGCTCCTGGATTTTATGCCTGAAAAGGCATCAGGTCCCTATACCAATTGCGAAGGGTCGAGGAGGTCTCTGGGAGGTGTTCCCAGGGCGCTGTCAACGCCATCCTGGGATCAATAGTCGACAGCGCCGTCAGAATCCTTTGCGCCTGCTGTCTGCGCGCTGCCTAATAAGGCTTGCCATCAGCCGGACGCCCGTGCTCGCTGCCTCGCACAGTGAGCTCGCCCATTTCAGCAGGTCCTTCAGTTCTTGGCCTTTCCCTCTCAAAATTGGGGTGCGGATAGACCTGCATTACTCAATTTCATTGTAGTAGTTAACCTTGCTGAGTTGTGTAGGGCTCTGTTTGAAATTATGTATCAATATTTACTGACCACACGCACACTCGGGAGGGTAGATATCTGCCTCCAAAGCGGTGGGATGAGCATGGCGTCTTACTTGTGTGCTTCCAATGGCTGCTGGAAGACTTCAGAAAAGGTACAAAATGCTATTGACCGAGTTTTAGGTGCGGAGGTTTGCCTTTTGTCCTGCCCCCAGATCACACCAAATTGCCTGATAATGTAAGGAGTAGCTATGCTGCCACCCGATCCCCGAATTGAAGAATAGGCAAATTGGTGCTGCATATTCAGAGATAGTTGGTTTGACCGATGGTGACTATTCTGTGATGTACAAACGGAAAGCATATCTGAGTATGCATGTTGTGACACGACTGTCTTATCTTTCTCTAGGCAGAATTGAAGCAGTGCGCATAAATTACTAGGCAAGGCACATCCAGTACAAATTATCAATGATGTTCAATCACTTGTACGTGCGGAATAGGAAGGTTGGCGCTGTATGCACTCTAACGTGCGCTAAACTTCATCAGTGCAAAATTAGGTGAGATCAGAAGACCTTAAAACAAATCTCAGCTTTGCAGACATTAGCCCTTGGCTCCATGCGTAGAAGGGAAAAGACTGAGTGGAAAATGAGCCAGTAGAAGCTGAGATATGGCGAAGAGACCTTCAAAACTGAGATAGCGTTCAAGATTGATCTAGTGATGCTCGACTTACTGTGTGATTCCGCTGTCGTCAATACTGCTTTCCCTCATACCTTGCCGATTTCTCATCCGTTTTGCGGCATATCTTTTTTGTTATGCTCTAGTAGTGTTATGCTTTGCTTCACCTCCAGGCTTGCCCCCATATCTTTTTCCTCGTGACTCCCCCTTTCTCCCCTTTTTCTTTCTTCCCCTTTCTTTTCAACGCCTGCCTTTCTTTCTCTCTTGCTGGCCCCAGTCCCAACCCTCTCAATCTCCTCCGTCATCTTCTTTTCCAAACATTTTCTCTCTCTCTTATGACGTCATACACAGTTATCCATGACGTCATACATAGCCACCCCCGACTCATGCACAGCACACGCTTACTATGACTCCGCAGCTACCCCGCAGATACCCCTGACTCATGCACAGTATGCGCTCCACTAATACTCCACTTACCCCACCACCTACTCCACTCGCCCCACTATGACCTCACTATATCATCATACGCAGCTAACCCATGACTCATACCAAAGTAGTATAAAGACCCCATTAGCTAGACCCATGTACTCTAGCTTGTTATACTTTAATCTTAGTCCCCTTTCGCTCCCTCTCCACTCTGAATCCCTTTCAAGCTCCTGAACAACTCCTGGCTCCCTTGTCAAAGACCCACGCATTCATTTGCCTCCTTGTCAAGAACACCACTCCACAAGACTCCCCTTGCACCACGCACAATGTAAAGACAGCGAACTCCGCTTCGAACCTTCCACAGTCCACTACTGCCTAGTAGTGAACCCACCATGTGACAACACCCGACTTGACAAGAAGATCAACCAACTTGTAAGCATCGAGAGTATCCGTGGACTCCTGACATTTCTTAGATGAACAATCAAGTCTGATACCAGTGCAATGTTCTATCGACGAATAGGCGTGTGACTGACCCGCGCGACATCCCAGAAGCTATTAGGAATAGGGGGATAGTACAACAACCAGCAACCCGAGCCGTGATGACGATAGACTTGCCTAGAAGACCGCCCAACTAGGAAGTATCTATAAGTATCTGTGGACCCCTGACGTTTCTTAGATGAACATACAGATCCGATACCAGTACAACGTGCTATTGTCTGAGGACACTTAGACGTGTGACTGACCCACACGACATCCCAGAAGCTATTAGGAATAGGGGGATAGTCCGACTAAGAGAGCCGGCCAGTGACGGACAACGCAAACTCCCTCATCGAGGTCGTAACAAGTAGATGCACTTGTCTCATCTAAGCCGCTCAAAAAGCCCTCATACCGAACCTTCACTTTCAGGGGATGTCATTGCATGAATTAAGGGCCCAAAGGTATCCGTAGCGTGGGGGGTGTGCTAAGCTGGCAGGACCGTGCTTAAGCGATAAATGGTACATTTGTCTCACTTAATTGTCAGATATGGGCCCATCCACATGCATCTCTCACCAGCAGGGGCTAGGTCAATCGTTTGTGTACCAGAGGCTCTTTAAATGTCTGGGATGTTGTCAGTGCGGAGGAAGTTCTAATGTGCCTAAATATAGTGACAGATGGCAGGTGGGGTTTGACTAGGGATGAGGCAGACCATTTACTCAGTGGTCAGCGTCTTTTACATACCACAGCCTTGGCAACAAAGGTAAGTATGACCCCGATATACTTCTAGGCTTAAGGTTAAGACTGTCCTATGGAAGGCACCAAGGGCTTCCCAAGTAGATTGTAAAATGCAGTCATTTCTATGTACTGCCAAGGTTATATCTGTGTGGCCAGATACATGGCTAGAATCCACGCTGAGGCTGGCACTGGAGGGAATGAGTTTATTTGCAAGTTATGCTATGTACCTGTGCTCCTCTGCATCTCAAAACGTGGGAATAGGAACAGGAGTATTACATGAAGCCACATACCAAAATCTATAACTTTGGACATAGCGGGAGGCGCTGTGGTAAAATGGGCAAGCTCGCCGTCCCCAACAGCGAGCATGGGTGTCCGACTGATGGCAAGCCTTATTGGGCAATGCGCAGACAGCAGGCACGAAGGATTCTGACAGCTCTGTCGACCATTGATCCCAGGATGGCGTTGACAGTGCCCTGGGAACACCTCCCAGAAACCTCCTCGACCCTTCGCAATTGGTATAGGGACCTGATGCCTTTTCAGGCATAAAATCCAGGAGCTTTTGCAACATTGTGGCAGTTAGGGTTTCCCAGAAAACTTAGTTGGGCATACTGGGGGGGTAGGCCCAGCTAATTTTGCTGGAAAATGATGTGACCCAGGTGCTTTGTTGACCACCTCAAACCATGTTCTGGTTTTGTGCCCCATGTCACTAGTACTCTCAGAGGATGACACCCTGAGCTTGTCGAGTCTTGATGTCCAAGAAGCACACAAGGTGGGTACTTGTCCTCCATTATCTTAGGGTGTAGCTCAACGATGCGAGGCAGGCTATGTGGTCTGCCCTTATGGACCTTGATGACAATGAGATCGATGACAGCTTGAGGGAGGCGTATGGCTGTGGGAACGCCCTGAAACCGTGCTCCAACGACGGAGATGCCAATGCCATGAAAGATATCGAAAGCAGGCTTACAGAACGCAGGGGAGAAGACCAGAATTCCAAGGAGGACGAGACAGACTGCGGGGAGGGAGCCGGTGTAAGCGAGGAGGAGGAGGAGGAGGAGGAGGACAGTGAGGCAGATACAACTATCCTTGTCAGTGTGCACAAGTTTACCCATTTCCCTACTCCTGAGAACGATATCGGCTGCTCCCCACAAACCAAGCACTTGAGAAGCTGGCGGTGCAAGGAGATGAGGGAGCTGAAGGCCATATCAGTCTCTTGACGTCCTCCACACCCCATACCGACACTCAAAGAACAGCAAGCAGAGTGGGTCCTTCACCATGGTCCTCACCCTGTTGATGTATGGTTCAAACGGGCACTCAAAAAGTCACAAGTACCTAGGATGTTACTCTCAACTCTGGTTGGATCGCTGGCGCGTTGCTTGTCAGTATGTTGGATGAAGACCCGGTGATGGTGACCACTGGTGTCAGAGCATACAAGGTAAGCTATCTGGCGATTCGGGTTGGTTTTTGCTAAAACTCTTTTCTGCTAGCATGTTGATAATACGAGCATTTACGAGGATGATTCTACCTTCACGTTTGAGTTTACAATACAAGTTCCTGCAAGCAGTGGCTTCATGTGCTACTACCTGACTAGCCCCACCTTCATCCTCGATGCATGGAAAGGCATTGCCGGGGATCGCTCTGCTCCGCTTTGGGTTGACTATCGCATTGGCCCCAGCCCCATGTACTGGACATCACGATTGGAGGCTATTGAGATGGTTCAGGAATCAGACTTGCAGCCTCAGCCAATGGAATACCACGCAGGGGATTGCACTTCGGAGCTGGTGCAACACGCTTACAGTGAGTTCTTCTTGATACTCAGCTTATCTCTCAACACTTATTTGCCACTAGCGAGGTTCTTTCACCGACTGCAAGTTCGAGGCCTTGGATTATCCACTCAGTGCAGCAGATTCCCTTGCAGCCAACTTGACTGCACCACACCCATCAACCGTGGAAGTTGAGTCTCCCTGCACCAAGTACCTCAATCGTTGCTGGAGGATCATTGGGAGAGAGGAATCACCATTACGTCGGGGTCAGGCTCTTGGGGACATATTAAATACTGTCTAGAATTATCTTCTTTAATGTTAATGTACCCTCCTCAAATACTGTCTAGAATTATCTTCTTTAATGTTAATGTACCCTCCTCAAATGCTGAAGTGATTCTCGATCTTAATAGGACAGCATTGATACACCTGGTTCCAGGCTACCTGTATAAAAACGCGAATTATACCCAATTGTCATCGTATTCGTGTTCCTAACTCACGATCGTGAACGACTGAGGGACAACGAGAGCTGTGAGACGCCCCACTTGACAGCTGTGCTAAGGAGAACCCCGGAACGAGGAGATCGAGCATGGGCGCTTAGCAGATTAGATTTGTGATCTTATCACACCCAAATACAAGATGCTGAGAACCGAGAACCGAAGGGAAGCGACTTGTCTGCCTGGCACACAAGAGTCGTGATCCTGCACATACCAAACGAGGCATGCCCAGGCACAGGACCAATGCTAAATCCACGAAGACGCATAGAGATCGAAAAGATGTGTAGATACTGCAACGAGTAAAGATCATCGAGAGACGTACGAGCCATACACAAGCGAGTGTGCATAGGGAATATCTGTTGTCACTGACGGACTCACAAATGGTCGACGGGGTGGGGTCACGGATAGGGGCGGTTGGAGAAACCTCGCACATGGATAGCCTCACGATCACAGGTACCACTGGTCACCACCAGCTAGCCGAGTAATGATCGGAAGTTGCATGGTTGATAAGCGCCCGCATGCGGACACAGGGGTCTTGATCACAAATGTGAATACTGCAGGAGTGTAGGCCTGGAGATAGGCAGTGTGCCAAGGGGGACCCTCATGCGTCCCACTCCCGTGAATATGTCGTCGACATTATATGTTTGGTACTAAGACACCTCGCAACCCATTTGAATCGATAGGAGAAATACTTCCCAAAGGGAATATCGGAGACTCATACCATTGACATGTCAACTGATAAGATAACCATTCATGAAGCCCAACACACACTCCCTCTTAAACTGATTGCACATCGCAGATCACACAAAGTGATTGTAAGGCCTCCCCGTCAATCCAGCAGAAGCATCAGATGCCCAGAAGTCTGGTTACTGGTCCCATGTTTGTTTTGAAGACCATTGAACCTTAATTTTGAGACTCCGAATGATGAGGAAATAATGCCTCAATGGTTTAACATCTCACACCAGAGCTGCACTCCACAGCTAAACCACATGACACACAGCCCATTCTCAAGACGCACAGCCTTGCGCAATCTGGAATGCCACATGCTAAATGCGATTAGTGAGCGCCTAACTGAAGCGTGTAGTCAAATTCTCCCTATAAGGAAGGACCACCACAGCCTTGTCAGTGCTGACTGATCCCGCGGGAAGAAATACTCTTTGATTCGTCAGACTTGGAGAGCAACCGACTCATGCTGACTGATCCTGCAGGAAGAAACTCCAATGATTCGTCAGACTCAAGGAATATTTTCCCGTCAAACATAGCCTTCAGGAGCCTAGACCAGTTATCGCTTATTCATGCGTGAACGTCTCAAGACAATCTACCCTCAAATGGGTTGAGTTTTCTCACAAAGCACCACTTTCCTTCCTGTGATTATTCATCACCTTTTCTAGTTTTTCCCAGTAGTGTAGAAATTACTATGTATGGATTGAAGGCAGTGCAGCCTCTCGAACAGTATATAAGGAGGAGCAAAGCCACCCACAGACAGCACTATCTCAGAAGGTTGAACCTGAAGTTTCACTCTGTCCTAGTCACCAAAGTCTTCGACCCCGTAGTGCTCGGAGCATAGTACTAGCACGTCTTCATCCCAGTTGCGCTTGAAGCCTAGTCCGTCCTGCTTGATTTGTTCCTATAGTATTCAAAGTTCACAGAAACTTGTACTATATCCCTGTTACGACGTATCGACCACACACCTCTATCCTATTCTACGTTGTACTAGAATACGGAGAATCACACCTCTCTATCAACTCAACCTCTATTCCTTTCCCTAATATTGCTGATTGCATAGCTACAGGATTCGTCTAGTGACAATCTTTGTACTTTTGCATATCTACTCTCTGATTTTGTACCGCTTTGTACGAATCATACCTACAAGTTATTTTGCCAGGAAACCAGCAAACCCAATCATCTTGGGTGGAACCTCTCAAAACTGGAATAGGCCGAACAACGCAGTTTCCGCCGAAACCCAGAAGGTAACCACTACCTTGTCGACAACGGCTTCAACGCCGAGACTAATAATAGCCACCCCAACGTGTGCTAGTTTCCCTGTTTTCTCTTTTCTCTCTATTTCTATCTCTTATCCACATGTTTATGCTTATCTTGTTATGTTCCTGGTCTCACTCTCAATTTCTTTTTGTTTATATGTTCACTCTCTCTTATCTACACACAGCCACGAAAACCTGTATATAACCTAGCGATCCATAGACGCAAAATACCATAGCGGCCCTAGTGCAGATTTGTTTGTTTTGGTTCGAGTGCATGCAACTGTGATTCAGTGGCTCCTAGTGAAATTGGACATAGCGAAATTGTGATCAAGTTGTGCTCAGAGTTGCAAGCAAAGTGTGTCAGACTGTCCCAAGAAAGATTGTGTGTGCTATCTTGCATTTTGTGAGATCTTGAAGTCCTTGAGTCGAGCTTTGTGTTCCTCGGACCTATGCTTGAGGTTGCTTAGAGAACTCCTACGTTCCCCCTTTGCACTCATGTCTTGTTGCATCTAGTTTGTTGATCTTGTATCACAGCTGTAAACCAACTCCCCGCCCATACTCACGTACATGTATTATCCCCAATCCCCCCCTTAAGAAAGAGAGTGTGTGTGTTGGTAGTGTGTTTGTTGGTTGTGGTTGTGTGCACACATTCACGTCTAGGCCGTAGCACCCGCATCAGCGTACGGAGCCCTTTTGTGCTTGTCAGGTTGAGGAGGGGCTGACGATTTCAAACTCCGATGGCAGTGCTGATGCCATGGTTGAGCGTTGTCTCTAGCTTCAAGACCACCACGATGTAACCTCCCCTGGGCCATTTCTTGAGTGTCCTCCAGTCTGCACTGGGCACTAGATACAAATATTGAACAAAATCAACTTGCCAAACTCAGAGCACTCAATGGTGGTGTGTGTGGTGCATGCTCATCTTGGATCACCTTGACTTTCCTGGAATTCTTGGTTCCAGCTCCAACCATCTTGCTGGCTTCATGACACATCCTTTCTCTCTTTCTCTCTTCTCTATCTCTCTATCCAGCACCATCACTCTTCTAGGCCCCTCCTGGAACGCAAAATTAGAGAATGGCCAAGGTACAGAGCTATGATCTCGTTCCAGTCACCACCCCACCTAACAATTATCAGGACAAGAAGAAGAAAAATCACTACAATGTTCCCTGTGGGTGCTAACAGTGTGGCAACATGAAGCAGGTTCCTCAGCATGTACGGCAGCAGCACCTCAAGCGTGACCGTCTGGAAGAACAGGAGCAGCTGGCTGCCCTGCTACAAGCTCACCATGCCACTCAGCAGGCCGCCACTGCCATTCCAACATCTGGCAGAACCGTTCGGGCGGTCTTCTCAAATCTGGTTCCATCCAACCAGGCCTACCTCATCTCAGTCACTATGGAACGACCCCCTTAAGGCCCCATTGGAACACTAAATTAATAGGCCTTCAAGGGGGTCGTTCCATAGTGACTGAGATGCCTACCTCACAGACTACGTCCCCCTTGAAACACATCAAGGGCAGGGCACAATACGGGATTTGGAGCTGCAGGCGGCAGCTGTTCGTCAGGATGGCACCATCTATGGCAACGCCAGCCTCCCTGCACCCAGCGACATGGGTAACAGCATCAACACCATGGAACTCCAGACCCCAGACACAGCACCCACTCAGCCCAAGTATCAAGCCAAGCAGCAAGACCCCATATGTGATGATGACTGGGAAGATCCGCCAGAAGATGTCTCTACCCCATTGAACACAGCTTCCATAGCACCGTGCCCAGTGCCTCCACCTCCACCCAACAGCAACTCTGCTCCCAGCATGGTGCCTCAGTGTGTTTGCCCCATCGCATCATTTGTGCCCATGTCAAAAGAGCAAGAAAACTTGCCAGATCCGTTCCTAACCTCCATAGCTACAACACCTCCATCGCCCCCACCTGGGCCAGACGAGGTTCACCCTCAGCCAGGCATCTACCTCCTTTATATGCTGGCTTCCCGGCTTCACCTCCAATACCACCTTCTCTTCTGAGCCTGCAACATACTCGTCACTGTAGGCTTGCTAATCATCAAGTCCTTTGCCGTCGTCATTTCCGACCCCACACCATTGGTTGCCCTTCCACGCATCATGGCCCAACTCGATGTGGAACTGGTATTTGACATTCTCCCCCTATGCCCCCAATGCCTCGAAGTCTATCCCCGTTCACCCGATACATCCTCAACCTGTCAGAAATGCTCATCTCCAATGTTCAAGCCCACCAAGTCTGGAACACTCCCTTCACCCAACCAGCCACGTACTCCATTGCTCCAAGCACCCTTTATGAACATCCAATTGCAGCTAGCGAACATCCTTCCCATCCCTGGAGTTGAGGAAGAGATGGATTAATGGCATGCAAAGCCCAGGCATGCACATCGGTACACAGACATCTTTGATGGTGCTGTTACCAAGTCTCTGCAAGCTCCCGACGGCACCCCCTTTTTCAAAAATGGGCTTGGTGATGAGAAGGGTCCCGATGGGGAGTTAAAGATAGGTCTTACTCTTGGTCTAGATTGGTACCTCTCAATCCTTCATGGGCATTTGATTTCCATTCAATGATGTTCTCTCAGGTTCTCATATCTCCGTAGCCAAATTGCACTTGTGTAGTAGCCAATGCTCTGCATGGCCTGTTATGAGTCCTCCTTGTAAGCGGTCACAGCATCCCATGTACTGAAATACATGTCCATACATATGTTCAAGCTGTTGGAAGTGGTCAATTGACAGCCTAGACTTGATATTGGTGCAGTGCTATATGTGACTGTATCCCACAGGTGACGAGCCTGTGTATGGGGAATGTTTAAGGCCCCATAGTGTCAACATCTGCACACTGTCTATCCATAGGGTGGTAGCTCAGTGGTAGAGCATCCAGTCTAGTCAACGGATGGTCCCAGGTTCAATTCCTGGTCACTCCAATACTTTAACACAAGCAGGTTAACAAAAAAAAATATTTAATCATGCATGCTGTAGGTCGGCAAGACATGCTGTCCGCTCTGAAGGCTCGAGCAGCAAGTATGAATATAGATGGTGACTGTAGTGTACAAGAATGAACTACTGAATGCGAAGCATGACTGTGAGTGATGGTGTTGCTAGATTACGCGACTCGACGCATTTTGTGCATAGCCCCTGAGTAACCACCACAATGTTGTACATGACTTGGCATCCACCCCGTCCATAACACACACCAGAGAACCCCCTCACACAGGTTGCATTCTTCAACTGCTACAAATATCCACACTTTGCTTGCATTTAACCCAGACTTGATTTATTGTCCAAGAAATTAGTTGCATCCTTCTGGAATTGAATCCATGCACACTCGAAAAATAGGACCAAAATAGGAATGCACTTTCCTGGACTTGAACTTGCGCCCCCTTGGATGGCCATCACAGCCACCAGGACCAGACTTACATGACTTCACCCTCTGCCACACCAGTGAAGCCTGTGGTGGGGCATGACATCATTGCCTTTAACAAGTTTGGTTGTAACATGTTAGAATAAGAATTAAAAGAAATACTTTTACAATCAATATATATTGTGTGCACACTCTCAACCTGTACAAAATTCAAATAATGGGCAAAGAATGTGGAATCCAAGCACCACTTGGGCATCCACCATAGGAAAGGGATGGCATCACACATGGCCCAGCCAAACAGCACATAAACAAGGTCGAAATCAAGCGTCACCAGTCCCAGCCAGCACACGTGACTGGCCAAATTGATTGCATCACTCGCACATCACAAATAATGGCACCTTCCTAAAGTTGAATTCAAGCGTCACAGCACGTGACTCCAGCCAATGCTGTCCCACAACAGAACAAGCCTCCTAAAGTCAGACTTGTAACTGTCACATTCCTCCTGCCCCATATCTATCAGTATCGCCAATCTACCTGCCCCCTGTGCTACCAGACATCCAACCTCATGTTAGTTGCCATCATGTCTGGTCCAAAGGAGCAACCTCCCAACGAATGCCAGCGCTTTCTGCAGGTCCTCGTGAATGAGCTCCTACAACTATGGCAGGATGGCTTCACTGCCATGACACTGTCATCACCCCTTGGTCGCCTGGTACAGATCATCCTCATATGTGTCTGCTGCGACAAGCCTGCGGCACACAAGGTTGGAGGATTTGGCTCCCATTCACATACCTTCTTCTGCACGAGGTGCTGGATATCCCAGGGTGACAAAGGGAGTCCTTCTGCATTCCAGGAGGGTGGTGAGCATTCCTCAGGCTGTGATATTCTTGACTTCGTTAAGTTGACAGAATACTGGTTCTATAGGCTTTCGCACTCAAACCAATGCTGAGCATAGGTTGACTGGGTATGAGTATGGTACCCTCAGCTCAGACGCAGCCAGGGAGAGTCATGTAAAGGAGAAGGCTGCTCGTTGGAGTGAACTGGCCCAACTACCATATTTTGATCTTGTACGGATGATTGTTATCAACCCAATGCACAATTTGCTCTTGGGTCTGTGCTTTCTTTCATCTATGTGCAGATATTGTACTGACGAAAACCTTAGGACTTGTAAAGACACATTTTTATCACATCTGGGTTCAGGGGGAAATCATTTGGAAAACAAAAGAGCTCCATGCTCTTCACGAGTTCCTCAAAAAGATAAGTATCCTCTCTCTCTCTCTTCATTACATATGGTACTCATGCATACATCTATAGTCCCAGCTACCCACATATGCCACCAGGCTGCCAGCCTTAGTTGGTGAGCCTGCTGGTGGTTCCCTTACAGCAGATCAATGGATGTTGCTGGTTGCCGTTGTTGGCCCCATCACAGTGAGCTAAGTTTCACCATTTCTGTGGTTCATCTTCTCATCACCTTCAGGTACCTCAAATATGGAACGACTACATGGGTGACTCCAAGATAGCCAATGAACAAACAGAAGGCATCAATCAAATCACAACTTGAAAAATGGGCGAAAGACAACCAGGCAAAAAAAGAATGGGCAGCAGCAGCAAAGACAGCAAAGGCAGCAGCAAAGCAGTCCAATAAGCATGCTCGGACAGATGACAACACAGCCAACCCACCTGCAAGTCAAACAGGTCCTCCTATGGAGCAGCAGGATGACGACAACAAGCTGGTTGCCTCATGCCTACACCTGGGACCCCAATGGCCCATCGAACTTTCTCAAGCTTTCGCATGCTATCTGCCTGTTCTTGAAGTGTGATATCACTGACTGGGAGATTGACAAAGCTGGATCTCTCCTCTGCAGCTACTGCACAGAGCTTCTGATGGTGATTTCATCTATCATTTACATCTGTGCCTCCCTGTTGACGCAAATGACAGTTGTATGGCCCCGACGTCATCAAGCCCAATGATCACTATGCAACTCGCCCCAGAATGTGTTCAGGACTTTGGCCCCCTTCATGAATTCTGGATGTTTCTGTTTGAGTGATTGAATAAGGTTTTGAAGAGCTACAAGACAAATAACCAGAATGGGGGTGAGCTTGAGATGACTTTCTTTCGGGAATTCCACAGAACAATTGCCGCCTCTCGTCTTGTGGCAAGGTCTACAGTCAACAACAAGACTGGGATCTTCAAAGATGCGACCAGATCAATGTTTGCGCGTCTGCCGATGACCACAGTACTGTTCAAGCCCTCGCCAAGGAGCTTGATGAGGCGCAGATGGATGGTGAGTTGGTTCTCGGTGATCATCAGTATCTGACAGACTTACACTTTGCAGATGGCATTGCGTACTTGCTGAGCCTTCAGTTCACATCAACCCAACTGACAAGTGGAATGTATCACCTTCCCTTATGCTATCTCTCAGCATGGTACCCTCTCACCAACCTTCACTTGCTCAATCATCCCAACCCCTCTCCTGGCTCCCTTCCCCTTCCAAACAAGGCATGGTTCTTCAACTATGTGGTACTGCAAGGATGCCAGTACTTGTCATCAAGCCGTACGACAAACAAAGCCAACTCCATGGTCCAAGCATTCGTTTCGGATCGAGGTGACACCTGTGTGGGCAAACCAATTGACATCATGCATATAGAGGTTAACAAGCAGCACAAGTATGTGTTGGGCCACTTCCGCTGGCTCTGTCCTTTCAGCGAGCTTGGCATCGACCCCGAACAAACAATCTGGGGACCATAGTAAGTTAAATTCATTCCATCTCACTTTCATGCTGACAGCATGACAATATGAACAGCCAGTCAGTTGGTGCGAAGTTGTGGCATGATGGACCATCAAGAACATTGTCTTCATATTCAGCCCTACTCCCATTGCATTTCACAGATCACCACGTAGTGCTACATCCAATCTGCTTGGGAGACATTATGGTGTATGCAACTATCAGCCTTGTCATACATGCCCAAGTTCTTCCTATATTCTGTCTGCCTGACACTCCATCTACAGAATTAAAGTCTACCTTAATATATCAAGCAGACGAGGCGGAAGATGCCGCAGTGACAGTATTAGTACTGCCATCATGGTCATTCTCATCCCTAGTCTCCTTCTCCAAAGCTTCAAGCTCATGTACATATGCCAAGTCGGTGGGGATCAGGTCCTTGTCAGGAATGTTGATCAGTTTGGGGTCAAAGCCTTTGGGGTCATTCTTCATCGGAAAGGCCTCCTCCTTGTACTGACAAACCCAGCGTTCATTATATGCAGCTTTCAGAAGAAAGGGCGGAATGTTGCTTGTTGATGCCTTGTTGAGAGGGGCCTGCCTCTGCTCAATGGTTTGACCCGTGTTCTGTCTGTTTCAGGAAAATTCTTGCTTATTAACAGCAAGTAATAGCCGCGTTAGCTGGGAGGGCTGGTCGTGAGTCGTCTTTTTCTCATACAACCATTTAGAGACTGAGGTGCTCACAACTCACCCAGGTGGCTCGGGACTTCAGAGGCTTGACCTTGAACCTTCTTGTCTGTTTGTCCCCAGACGTTTCCTCTACTGATACAACCTCTCTGACAATGTATGTCTTTAGGGACTCAGGTAAGATGAGGACCTTGGTGGGGCTTTTGAGGCAATACTCAGCAAGCCCATTTTCACAACGACCACCCTTTTCCTGATCTCATTTGTTCCTCCTATTCTTGATGCCACTGGCATCCTTCTGTGCCTGCTTCATCTCAGTCACTATGGAACAACCTTCTTGAAGGCCTATTAATTTAGTGTTCCAATGGGGCCTTAAGGGGGTCATTCCACTCATGTTCCCCCTTCCACTATTCCATTTTCTGGTCCACTATTTCACATTTTTGTTCCAAATATCCATTCCAATTCCCCATTGGGAGCCAAATCTGTTCCATATTCCACCTTCCATTCCACCCTTCTACAGCTTACTGTAGCGTGCTGTATGGAAGGACCTGACAAGGGAGCGTGACACTTCGGCTGACAATGGAACGAAGGAACAGCCCAAGCATGACATGTGACACCCCCCACCCTGAAGGAACTGGACCCAGGGAGGCCCCAAGAGTGCCTGGTTGATAGGCACACCCAATGTGAACAGCCTTGGGAGGGGTGATGTGCTCTAATGTGCTCTCTGACTTGTGCCTTTTGGAGTCCCTAGACTCTCTAGGGAGCGAAAACCATTCCTATCACTGTACCTAGCACTACCAATTAATCATTGAAATCAAGTATATTATTCAGTCGTACAACGAGGGAAAGAGAAAAGCTTCAATAGCAATAATCGTAGGGCCGCCGCACTCCCCAGAAAATCCCCTTCAATGTCCAACCCAGAGAGCTCACAGGGCGTGCCCCAGGAGCTTGCGTCATGCATCGGTCGCCTTGCTGCCCTGCTTGATGGCCTCCCGGCAGGCCTTCCGATCCAGTCTAGAGAGGCAGCATATCTCTTCGGGCTGGATTAGGATGATGTGAAGGAAGAAGGTGTTCTGTATGCATTCAATAGGAATCTCGAGATTGTCTTCAAGACTCACCAGAATCCAACTCTCATCCTGAATCAACATGGCCTGTGTATGAAGACCTTGGTTGGAATGTTTTGTAGTGTTGCAAACAAGGTGGGTATGCGGGAGAAGGAAAGTCGAGACAATCATCTCTGGAGATGACTCGAGAGGGTGATAGGGGCAGCAGAAAGGGCAGGAGTGATGGTTCTGAAGAGGAAAGGGTGAGTTTTACGAACAGTTTGAAAGCCATTGTTTACTCATGTCTGCAGACCTACCCAAAATATCATTGAGTCTTCCTCAGAGGAGGACACTGAACTTCCAGCAAGGACTCTGTAGACAATGGTAGCTCAACGGCAAGCTCTGAAGAAGCCTTCACAGGTTATAGACCTTGTCAGCTCAGATGAAGGCTCGGATTTGGCGTCCAGCACACACCACAGTTCCCCGATCACCATCAATCCTCCGCCCAGTGATAGTGCGCCTTTCGTCATAGCCCCTGCTGCCGTTCCCAAGGCTAAGGCTTCTCGGCCTCCTCCTAAACGACGACGAGTGGTAGTGGTGAGCAGCAATGACCATGATTCCGAGGTGGAGGTCATGGGTGTGAACAACTTGAAGTCCTCTGTTGTACTTCGACAGTGTTCGCTTTTTGACTTTGGGGCAAAGGTGACAAAAGAAGAGGCAGCTGTGCAGATGCAAAGGGTGACAGAGAAGCTCGGTGTTGACCGAGAGAAGATGCGGGCTGAGGAGGAGGCACGGAAGGAGCGGTGGAATGAATGGAAGAGAGAGAAAGCATGCGATCGTCAACGGAAGTGCAGGGCAAACAAGCGTCTAGCCAAGGGCGGTCAGGGACGGAAGGCTAAGGATGCAGTGCTTGGGGTGGACAGTGGGAAGGGAGTTGTCATGTCTGCAATGCTTTCAAAGCTCCCAGAACTCTCGCACCCAGGAGAGAGTTGGAAGAAGTGGCGAAATGGCAAGAAGGGTGGTGTCATTCAAGCTACTCACAAGTGTGTCAACTGGTTCAACCCTTTCCTCTGGAGCGCAATTGCTTGCATTGCACCCCAAGTCTGCTTCTCCCTGACCATGTGTTACGCTTCACTTCACACTTCCCCTCCTACCTATGCACGACCACCTTATTTCTTTCTCTTTTTTATGACTCATAGTACGTACAACTCCACAGCTACCCCGCAGCTACCCCTGACTCATGCGCAGTGCGCGCTTACTATGACTCTGCAGCTACCCCACAGCTACTCTGACATCATGCGCAGTATGCACTCCACTAATACTCCACTCCCCCATTATTTACTCCACTCGCTCCACTATGACCTCATTATATTATCATATGCAGCTACCCCATGACTCATCTCAAAGTAGTATAAAGACCCCATAGTTTATCCGATGTAGTTTAGCTTGTTATACTTTAATCTTAGTCCCCTTTTGCCCACTCCATCACTCCGCTCTCCCATTCAATAAGCTCCTGCAAGACTTCCACAACTCCACAAGACTCCCTTCGCACCACGAACAACAACCGAGATAGCGAATGCCGCTAAGAACCTTCCACACTCCACTATTGACTAGTGGTGAACCTGCTGTGTGACGACGCCAGACTTGCCTAGAAGATCGCCCAACTAGGAAGCATCTGTAAAGCCGGACTTGACTAGAAGATCGCCCAACTAGTAAGCATCTGAGAGTATCCGTGGACCCCTGACGTGTCATAGAAGAACGTGCAAGTCTGATACCAGTGCAATGTACTATTGTCCAATAGATGTGTGACTGCCCACGCGACATCCCAGAAGCTATTAGGAATAGGGGGATAGTACGACTAAGAAGCCGACCAGTGACGGACAACACAAACTCCCTCATCGAGGTCGTAACACCATGATTGTGTCCCACCTTCAATGAGAGCAGCCTGTGTTCTATGGTCGCCTGCACAAGCACATTGTGTCCCAGTGGATTTTGAAGACAAAGAACAAATGGTCGAAGAAGGTGCTGGCGAAGATCGAAGTGGGTGCGAGCTTGAAGGGGAGTGGGAGGGTTGGTGTGCTGATGCCATATCCCAAGATTGTGAAGGAGGTCAAGGAGAAGCTCAAGAAGCTGAGGGACACCAGGATCACAATTGATCGCACACTGGGTTGATCAATCTTCATCACGATTATCACTGCGAGGAAACCAGAGATCCTGAACAACCTTGGGTTTAAATGCAGCAAGGTGAGCCTTTTTTCATTCCGATGAGTGCTTGACATGCTAAGAGCTGTCTAGCAATGGGTGGGGCAGTTCTTCAAAAGTGTCATGGATTGGAGTGTTCGGTGCGGCACACGCCCTGCTGCCAAGGTCCCCGATGATGCTGAGGCGCAGATGGAGCATGCCCTCTTCCGCATTGTCCACCTGATCAACCTGTACGACGTTCCCCCAGGCCTTATTGCCAACATGGACCAGACAGGTGTGATCCTTCTCATGTCGAAGAAGTGAACATTTGCGTAAACTGGCGCCAAACAAGTCGACATTGGCAATCACACATCACAATGAGAAATGCACCTACACTTTGTGTGTTGCAACGACCCCAACAGGTGAAATCCTTCCATTTCAGCAGGTCTGGAGTGGTAAGACGAAGGCAGTGTTACCTGATGTGAAAGCAGCTGGCTACGATGAGGCCATTGCCAAGAAATTCGATTTTGTTACTGCCAATAGCTCCAAGAAGAATAGCCATTTCAGTACCATCAAGACAATGAAAGAGGTGCGCTTCATGTGTTTGCATTTAAATTTCTGTCCATTGATGTGCTTTGCACCACCTTAGTGGATGGAATATGTCCTTCTCCACTATGTTGAGACATACATTCAGGTTAACGGCCTCCCAGCTGACCAGAAGGTGATTCTATTGATAGATTGCTATCCAGTTCACATCAGCGAAGAGTTCCACCTTCACATCTTCAACAAATATCCAAACATATTTCTTTTATTCATCCCTGCAGGGTGTAAGTCCACTTACTTGCATATTTGTATCCCGCTTCTCAGAAGTTTAATCTCATCTCACATGGCAGGCACTGGACTCTTCCAGCCCACTGACATTGGTTTGAATTGCATCCTCAAACACTTCCTCCGCCAGTAAGCACTTGAGTATCTCGTGGATGCTCACACCAAACAGCTGGATGCCGGGCTTCAACCAAAGGATGTCAAGGCCACCACATCCTTGCCAAGCTTACGGAACACCTCAATTGAGCCCCTTGTAAAGCTCTATCACTATCTGAAGACTCCTAAAGGACGCGAGATCATTAAACAGGTGCGTTGCCGCTTGGCGTCATTTGGCATTGTTTGAATGTATTTTCATTTGCTTCTAGGCCTGGGATAGGTGCGCTGCAGGAGAGTGGAACCTTGGAGCCGAGTCTTTGACTTCCTTGAGGACCAAAGCTGCTTACCGCCTCTATCTTGAAAAGGATATCACCCTCAGAATAGAGATCCAGAACAAGATTGGTCGTGAGGCAATGATCAGTGCAGGTTTAGTTGCCGAGGAGGTTTTCGAAGGGGAGGATGCTTACAGTGTTGATGATGGGTCCGAAATCCCACTCAGTACGGTGGTGAAGGATCTTATTGGGGGGTCTTTTGATGCGGGGGAGCATGGTGAGACCATCTTCCACAACACCTTTTGCATTGAGCTGGAAACAATTGACCACGAGCTCGATGGCAGTTTGGTGGCTACTTCACCTGCAGAATCCATTTGGTCATACACCACGGATGGCCAAACATGGTCCAGTACATTATCTGAGTCCCACACTACGTCGCATGAACACAATTTTTCAATAAATAATCAGCATTTTCAGCCTTTTTCCATCCTATTTTCTGGAGGAACCAACCCTCTGTGACGTGTGACACTGCCAAAACGAAAGAACATTGAGGAGGCCTGTGACAGTGTGATGTTCCTTACATACAGCGCGCTACAGTATGTTCCACCCATATCCAGCAATAGTAGCAGCTTCTGAATGGGTGCAGCTATGCATATAATGTATCTGTTTAAATGTTTTGTAAGCTAATAAGCCCCAAAACATGTTTAAGCACAACTGTCTTCCACATATGGAACACTATGACACCATCCCTGTTTGGATTGTTTGCTTTGTATCTCTGTGAATTCTTGTCCAATAATTATCATTTGAGTTCTTTTAGAAAGGCTTTAGCTTCTGCCTTCCATACATGGTCTGTATGTTGCTCTTTGTCCATTTTTAACTGTGAAAACATCAAAACATATGGATTTACTCTTATTCTGCAACAAGCAGCCTGCAGTGCTCCAGTTAATATCAGATATTTTCAAGTCTACAGAACAGATTTAGAACATGCTTTTGCATAGAATAAGAGTAGTATATAGCCTCAACCACCTCACCCAAACAATATGTGCATGCTACAAATAAACTGGAACAAATATCAGTGCTTGGCATTTTTGGGTGGCTGTGAACATTCCCACACCTAACTATTTCTGGATTTGGAAATGGGATGCAATTTGCATTGGATTACAAATAAACAGCTAAGGAAATGGACCACACACTCCAAAGATATCTTGGAAACACTTGTTGTACAAGAACCTGTTTTGGAAGAGTTATAGAGAACCACTTGGTCTCGTAACCACAGCAAGCACCTGCCATTATGCGAGGGAGCGGCTGGGCTGGCTGAGAAGTGGTGTCCACAGGGAGTAGCCTCTTCTGTCCTATAGCATACCCAGGCCTGCTAGCATCTGAAGGATGCATGTTGCCGTATGCTGGCTGCTGCTGTTGGTGGATGTTATGGTATTGTCCTGGGATGACAGCGCCATGGTGCGTAGGGATGCCGTAGGGGTTTGCGGGGTTGAACATGTTCTGGTATTGATGGGCATGTCCACCAGGTACTGGGGGGACTGGTGGGTAGAGACTATTTGGGGGGATGGGGGGCATTGACTGGTTGGGGCCCCTGGGTGGTGTGGGGCTGCCAGGGGGGTCTGCCATTGGTAGGCTGGTTACTGGTAGGCTCAGTAGAGCAGGTACCTTATCTAGATGTCAAGGGATGGGTGTGGTAGCAGAGGATGAGGAGCAATGCTATTTATTTTGTGTACATTTCTCAGACCTGGGTTAGACTTGAATCGAGTGGCTCCAGCTCAGTTGTAAAATTCCAGTTTCAATTCAGTCTGGTTCAACTTCAATCAAGACAAGTTCCAGATTACCTTGAACGGCTCATTCCAGGTGAATAAAGTGTAATCTAAACACACAATCCCAGGTGAAACCACCTGCACTTGATCTCACGAGTTTGGTTGTGTTGGGTTGACCTTGGATCAACCAAAACTCGTTGGATCGTGGCCGTCTGCTGCCTGCAGCGGATTTGCGGCAGACACTGGCTCCGGCCTAGCTCAATTTTGCCTGTGCCTGAGGCCTTCAGGGCCAAGTTGGCTGCATGCCCGACATGTCCCATTCTAAGGGTAAAGTACTCAAGTTTGAATGAGACAAAATGGCAGCCCCCAAAGACTTGCTGAAGGTCAAGGGCGAGAATGGCAAGGCTTGGTTGAAGTTGGTCAATACTTGGTGCTATGCCTGATTGCAGATCAGACGAATGTACTGTACAATATGATGCTACTAGTATCGTTCAGAAAATGCCTGAGGAGAGTACGACACGTTCCTCATGGGGTAATGCTTACCCGTGCGCAGCGACATGTCACTAGCACTCCGCAATGTCTTGCTGGTGGAAATGTAATTATTTATTGCTAATATATCTCCGGCCTCCTTTCTCATACAACCTATTAGCCCAAGCCTGCACGGTTATTCTGCTTCTCATTGACCCCCTTGAGCTCAAAAAGGAACACTAGAAGTCAGTAAGGTAGACCCGGTGGCTAATTCACCAATGGTCACGTGAATTGGGATGAGACGGTATTTGGTGATTGGCACTCGCAATTTGAGGATGAAGGTCTTGGTAGCTTCTGAGGGTAAGGAAGAATGTATTTTGAACAACTCCTTGTGGCCAGAATTTTGATTTGTGTCTTCAATGCCTCCTCATTGCCGTCCGGATGTTGGAGAGAGGCTTGATGGGCTTCGCACACTGTGACCCCATTTGCTCCTCTCAAAAGCAATATTCAAAAATTCTGGCCGCAAGAAAATGTGTGTATTTGTTTCTGTTCTCGAATGAGTATTCTTTTCAGACCTCATCCTTAGAATTGCGAGTGCCAATCGAAATATACTCCTCCAGAGCCGTCACGTGACCATTGGTGAATCAGCCACCAGGTCTACCTTAGGTTGATCCATCGCGACTCACAGTCATGATCGTCTACCTCGAGTACCAGGTCAGCTGTTAATTGCAGCTGCCCTGCGCTATTTAACACAATGAAACCAGTCTACTTGATTTCATGCGAATGGTCCATATATAAACCCAGAGCAGATAGACTTATGCTTGCTAACACACACCCCAATTCACCTTCTGCGCGCTCTCTAGCGGCCTCCAGCGCTCAGCCTATGAGTCTTCCCGCACTTACCCCATTAAAATGAAGATTTGGGAAAGCCCACAACGTCGTGGTGGTTCTCTCTAACCTCTCGCAGGTGTGGAACATGAATATTTGTACGCCATACGGCACATCCGCCACATCCGCTGCAATTGCGGCGGATGTCCATGATCCAACTTGTCCTCGGATCAACTGAAACCGGAAATTCAATTTTGCACTATACTGGATCAATTGGGGGCTATGGCCACGGTCCGCGGTCCATGGTCCACGGGCTATGGGCCACGGTTGCTAATTCGATTTTTCGCCGGCATTGCCACACCCTGTGAGTTTCCTTTTGACTACCTACATAGTGTCACGGCCTCAAGAGCGCCCAGATCGGTACGAGGAAGGCAACAGCAGAAGTAATAGGGGCGGATACCCCTTTAGGCCGTTCTGGGAAGCTTCAAGGGTGATCAGAGGAATGTGTATGCCGTTGGACGGTATGCTCAATGTGCTTGTTCTTTTTTACTAGGTAATATATGTCCCTCCCCTTTTCCCACTGTCTGCCCAACCCCTGATGTGGCGACCTCTCACTGGTGTGCTTTGGGCTTACAAACTTCCATGATGCACCCACGATGAGATTTGTGAGTCCCCGGCGGTGTATTCGTGGCTTGTCTGTGCCTTTCTATCTGTTCAAGTATGGAGGCCCTAACCTCACCGCCCCCCAGGGTCAACCCAGGGGTGGAAAGACGGAGGAATAGGCAAAACATCTGTCTGGCATTGCCAGCCACAGAATACTCACTATCGCAGGAGGCCTTCTAGTCCATGCATTTTTACCATCCACGCCATTCCTACACATTGCATACATATCCCTGGTTGTACACGAACGATATGAGGCAGCGCTCACAAGTTAGCGCCCAATTTCGCCAACCGTGGCCCGCGGCCCGTAGCCCGTAGACTGTGGACGTCCACGCATGGACCTACCTCCCAGTCGATCCGGTGTCACCGTGTCCTCCAATTTTGGGCAAAACACAGTGAATTGAAATTTACAGTCGTTTGCGTATCACTTTTCGCAACAACATTTTCAAAATATTCTGTGACCTGGTCACATCAGCGTGCATGGCGGGGATACTGGCCCCGAACTCGAGCTGAAAGTCGAAAGTCAGCCATCGAAGCGCCCAAAACGCTGTTCCAACACTGAGTGATGGGAAGATCAATGCCGCCCTGAGGTGAAGCTTCGAGTGAGTAAAGCTCACTTCTACATAGCACTTCGCCTGGGTAGGAGCTCACTAAACTATACTCTACGTCCCTTCCCGAGACGTGGAGCGGGCCCTCTCGAGGCAGACGAGAGGCACGGCATCAACCGTGCGTGTGATGGTCACGCCTGTCATCCCAAAGTCAAAATAAATAAAAAAGTTCGTCGCGAAAACTGATATGCAAACGACTGTAAAGCCAACACGGGATCACAACCGCCAATCAAAAGGGAGCCGAAAGATAAATGGCCCGTTCATCAGTCTATCTGTCCTCGTAAAACCGGCATCGCTTACATCGGGAAAGGTACTGCGATGCCTGTATGGAGACCTCATTGAGCGTTGGTCGACAACAAGCCCTACTACTCCCCACATACTCTCCTCAGTAGTAATCACTCCTCCCCCAACCCATCTCGCCTTCCGAGCCCATCTTTCTTCCTTTATTTATCACCCACTACTCCCCGCTCACTGGCGGTACGCGTCCGTTCCCGTCCTGCGTCTAGTGGTGGTGGTGAGACAGCTGGTAGGAAGGTCGTTCTGGGAGGCCCCAATCCTTCCTCTCCGAGTCCAATCCAATCAAGGATCGAGGCATGAATTGTAAAGGGGAGGTACCGAGGCGTCAAGGGGTGGGAAGTGCTGAGAAATGGAGAAGGTCGCGAGTCGAGGTCTCGTTGTCGATATTGAGGATTGAATGGGGGTCAAAGTGGTACAGTGCCTCCGCCGCCGTGGACTCCGGAGCTGGCGTCTTCGCTTGGACGATGTTCCCGCTAGCCTAGGTTCGCACTTCTCAAGGCCTTTAAGTGGTGTCACAGACCCGAAGTCAGAGGCACCGGGGATTGTGGATGATGCGATATGGCGACGGGCAGGCACTCTACTGGCTCGGTATGGGCGCACTCAGGACGTCGTATGGGTCCGAGGGTACCCACCACCAGATTGTCATGGACTAGGCCTCGCTGTTCCGGTCGCCATCGTCACCTTCAGCACATATTCTCGAACCGTGCGGGTTTCAAGACCTGCTCTTTTCTATACCCTGTTGTCCACCTCCATGAACATAACCTTCACGACCACCCTGCATCCCGGTCCTGCCACTTTCACGGCTCACCCATCGATCACTGCCTTCCCCTTCGCAATCGAGTGGAAGGCTTCCGAGGTCCAGCCATATCCGTGAGGCAAAGGTATCGGGGAGATAATTAGACTGGAGCGAGGTGGCGTTGGGAAGGCGAGCGAGTGGGTATGCGAGGGAGGCGGGGTAGGACGGACGAGTATTCGTGTTTTGGAGAGTACGAAACCGTGATTGATATTGGGGGGAGGGATCCAGCGGGAGGGAGGAGGCACGTCGGGGTGAGGACGTGGTGACCTGGGAGGCAAGACGAAACGAAAGGTGAGTACGTCGTGGTTGGTCGCTCAAGATGACTTGTCCTTTCTTACCTCTTGATTTCTCTCGTAGGTCGCAGCCTCGGCGATCCAGCACCCAAATCGTTCTCAACATCCGCCCGCAACCTGTGCATCCTCCCATCTCCGTATCGGACGCGACCTTGGCGGGTACAACGTTCTCCTTCGCGCCCTCTCCCACTTCCACTTTCTCCCATCCCAATCCTCCATTCAACAGCTCCCTACGACCGATCCCCGAGTTCTGGCGCTGGGGATCGATGGGAACGAGGTCATCGAACGCGAGGTGGGCCGCCGATGTCTGTGCGTTGGTGTCGACGCGTTAACAGGTTCGTGTTTGGAAAGGGGGCGTCGGTGTCGAGCTCGCGGGAGGGAGGGAGCCTGCCCCGATGCGTGCCTTCGAGCCTGAGCGGAGGGGTATCGAGGTGGCGAGGTTTGAAGGGAAGCCGCCGAATCTGGAAAGCGGACGCGTTCCCATACGTCGCGTTTGACGGAGAGGCCGTTGGCGTCCGGGCATGGAGGACGGGAGGAGGTCAATCTGGGCAGTGTTCACGTCCCGCTCTGTGCAGACGGCGTGCTCTTGCCCCCGTTAGCCCAGGTTCAAGGCCTCGTGGCGTTGTAGTGTCGCGGGGCAGGTCTCAAGGGCACCGAGCATTGTGCACGATTGCGCGGGATGGTGGTTGGAGGAGGACGAGACGGAGTGAAGGCCCAGGATGCACCGTTGGAAAGAAAGAGAGGGAGTGCGGCTGGAGAGAGAAGAGGAACCGGGAGCGAAGAGGATGTTAACGTTGCTTTCGGGGTTCAGCACACAAATCGGGGGGCGAAGGCGGAGGATAGATTTAGGGCGAGGTGGTGTTGGGGAAGGCGAGCGAGGAATCCGGGGTACGGCGGATGAATATTCGCATTTTTGGGGGAGCACGGAGTCGCTGTCGGAGGGGATGTAGGAGCCACGCCGAGGTGATTGGTGTAGGACGAATTGCTAGGTGTATGCCAAAGCCCTGGTTGCCGTTATGGGTCGTCGAGCGTGGTGGTGAGCTGCACGGCAGATGAGAGTGAGAGGGGTCTGCATGGAAGGTCAGTTTTTATGGCGTTTGCCCAACAGAGGAATAAGGTCCTGACCTTCTTCGCCGTCTCTGGACTTCAGGTGTGACCTCTGGTGGGCATCTCGATCGCATCCGTCCTTCCACCAGGCCGCCTTACACCCCAACCTGACTCTGCGCCATCGAACACGAGAAGGGGGGGAAGGGAAAGCGGGGTGCCGGCGGCTAGTGCCAGTGGATCTGGGCTGAGTTCGTGAGGTGGATTTGCATAACGGCTCATTTGATCGTGTTGTCGCATGAACAGACGTGTCATGGTCTGGATGCGCGGGAGACAAGTGTCGATGAAGGGGCGAGGGCGTATCTTAGGGACCATTGCCCAGACCAGGGACGACGAGCTGAGCTGACGAGTACGAGATCTATTCCTGCAGCCGGAAGGCGTTGTCGAGCGAGGAAAACGACGGGAGAGAAGGTTGAGATGCATAGTCCGGGCAGGGATCTTTGGACGCCTGCGGCCATTTCGAGCAACGACGGGCAGGTGTTGTGGGCTGAGCTCGACGTCGGGAACAGTGATCGCCTGGATCGGGGTTAGGGGCTTCCTTCCCAGGCCAAACGGCATCCGGCAGGCATGTCACCTCCTAATTCGAACCACCATCTGACCACCGAGGTCGCTCGTCTCCGGCTTCGTCTCCGGTATGCATGCTCACCACCCTCGTCGCTCTCTATCTAAACGAAGCGACATAGCCTGCATAGAAACGAATATGGTATCCCAAGAACTCCAGTGGAACCTACCCGTTTGGAGGTTCTACCGATAATGCACCCACTCCAAACCCTTCAGCCTCGACAGCAGATACCGCCAGGGCACTCCAGCGAACGCGTACGCACGTAGCCATCGCGCCCATCCATCCCCCAGCCTCAGCCTTCCGCCCTCCAACGTTCCCAACTCATCTTCAACGTCTACCCCCTTCCACCTCCCCAGTGGCCAATCTTCTCCACCCACCCACCCTTCAACCTTCTTCATTCACCCCAGAAGCTTAGACCGTTACAAGAAACGTGGCTCGACCATCAACATGACCTCTCCTTTCCCAACCCCCAGTGCCCAACCCAGAACCTGAAGAAGGGTATCAGCAGGCGGGTGTGGGGAGGGGCGCTCAGGACGACGTTTGGCCGTAAGATCGCGATTGCGGCTGGGGTGGGCGAGGGAGGGTGGATTCGAGGCGAGCCGTGGGGGTGTTATGCCCTTGTGAACAAGGGAGGAACGTGCGAGCAGACGCACAGCGCGAGGTTGGGGAAATGGATGGGATAGGGGCACGGCAGGGACAGGGTCGTTGGTGTGTCGTTGGACCTCGATACGGCGACGCAAGGCTCCCTCGCGACCAGCGATTGAGGTGCCTACGACGCCCGAGGTGAGCACGCCTTGCTTCCTCGATTCCCGAACGTGGATATGAACTCACCTTCCCGCGCAGACGTGCCCGGTCCTCCTCTCCCGGGGCCCTCTCCTCGCCTCTCCACTCTACCTGTGGTGAACGTCCCGTTCATCGCCAGGGTTGATGAAATGTAAAGTATACTATAGACTTACTCACCTAATAAACAGGTTTCGATGTGATTCATTTGAGTTGAGTTGAGGTTTGCTCGCGGTTCTTGAGGCCCTGAGAGTTCGTATGAGTGGGCCTTGGGTCTCTGGAGTGACGGCGCGATGAAGCATCCGTGTTGGGTAAGGATCGGGAGAGCGTACGAGGAGAGCGGGAGAGCACCTACCTCGAACCACCGCGGGCGTCCAGAACGGTACTTGAATAGGGAAAGGCTACGACGAGAAAGCGAAGGCGAGTACGCGGTTGATTACATGAGGAGAACGTGAATTAACCTCCCGCCTTTCTTAGCTCAACGGAACGAAAGATAATCGAAATAACCGTGTTCCTAGGTGGGACGCGACCAGGTAAGCTTTTATTCCCTTGTGATATCAACAGGGATTGATTAGGATTACCGTAGACTCGTCTACTCGATAGCTTTGAGTTGGCCGAGTACGACGAAGAAAGAATGTTATGCGTTGGCAAGGAGCTCGAAGAACTAGGGCGGACGAGGTGAGTGCATATTTATGTGACTCGTTGAGCAGAAAGGGAGTCCTTACCCCATTTCCAGACGCAACCAAAGGCGGATGCGCTCGGCCTAGCGAATGCGAACCCCGTGGAGGCATGGCGTCGCCCACGAGGTCGTGTGGGGAGCTAGGAGCGAGGGAATGGTGGGTAACGAATACGAGATTGAATTAGAACGAAAGACTTAGCTTACACGCCTCGTCCCTCCAACGTGTCTTTTGGCCGCCCAGAGTCCGACACAAGTTCCAGTCCAAACATCGACCTTGATCCCATCCCCGGAAGCCACGCCCAGTCGGGGACGTGTTCGAGGGGTCAGGACGACGGAGGGTATCACTGATGAAAGAGTGGTTAGTATCCGAGTTCAGTCTATTAGTAGAGCTGGAGACGTGCTTATTGTTTCGAAGGCTCGGATCAAACCCCGAGACGCTCGTCGAACCGTCCATAGAGTCAGCCGGGTTCGTAGGTGTCTAGGGAGCAAGGGTAAGTACATCTTGAGGATATTTTACCAGCAACAGACTGACCTCGATGCCAGTAACTCGGCGTTTCCGTTCGTCGAAGTCTTCACAAGGGGGACTCGAAGACAGCATCATGTCTCGTTGAGGGGGGCGTAAGTTGAGATTTCCTACTACTACTCGTGAACCGATACTAACCAATCCCAGTCTTCGTCGTGGGCGCTTTGAGGCGCGCTCTAGGTCCTGCGCCGGGGGTCAGGGCGTCGAAGATGTCGAAAACGAATTCGACGAATGCTTGGGAGGGTGAGCATTATGTTAGTAATATCTCTTTAACCCCTTAGACGTAATCTCGGTTCACTAACCGACCTCGACATTAGATAACAGGCTTCCGGCGTGTGGGGCATGCTCGGGGAGGCGTTCAGCGCTCCGAGCGCCGTGTGAGATCCACGAGCGGGTTCGTACGCTATCCAACCATCCAACCCCCCACAGACTAACCCGTCTCTGTTCTAGTCCTTCAACTTCTCAACATAACTTTGGGGACCTCCACCGTTCGAACGGTGCCGCCTACCGTCTTCCTCCCCGTAACGCGTTTCGCTGACTCGGTACATGTCTGCAACGACGGCTAAGATATCTATGAAAGGCGTGGATGCCACCTCAAGTCTACTCCTTATCGTCACTTTTGAGGCTCGCACGGTTACTCTGACTCCCTTCGCCGTTGTCGTAATCGTACAGCACTTCGCTGCCCAATTGTGCACCACTCTGTGGCCGACGATTCCTAGGATACCTAACGATGTAGGCGCCGAGGGTCGGCGTAGGCTCGACGGGTATTGAGAGGTAAAGGTTAGTGACAAACCTAACGTCGGAGTGTAGAGACTTGACTGACCTCGCGATGTCTGCTTCTAGGCCTGTCTTCCGGTGGTAACTCTGTAGACGAAAGGTCACGGTCGGTCACTGATCCCTCTATAAGGTCGAATATACCGTGACTGGCCTACGGTTGCGTTGGACTCTCCAGAACCTGTATAGCCCACTGCAATCCATTCCGAGAGTGCTTCACAATGCTCACACCCGCGCTATTCTCGGGCGACGTCTCTTGTCGCTCGGTGGGAAGGTCGGCAAGGTTCTGGGGCCCCCAACGAAGCCTTCTGTGAATACCCTGCCACTACAGGACGAAACTCGGTGCTCCTTTCTAACCGACGCAGGTAGCGACCCTGAGGCTGTACAATCTGAGCCTTAGCGAACTCCTCGGGAGTCTGAAGCGGGTAGAAATACTCAGTAGGTGTTCGGGTTATCCATACGATTCTCTACTTAGGAATTTGTCGATAGGAACTGCGGGTAGCGCTGGTGAGGGTCAGCATACTGACCTAGGTGAATGCTTGGGGCGGTCTACGGCAGTCCGGTGACTGGGGTAAGCATATCCCTTGCCTCGTACGCGAGCATCCGACTTACCTTCCGATTTGCAGCTTGGAGCATTGGAGGGGCGTTGAACGCCCGAGCGAGGCGAATGCCTAGTCTAGGCCTACGAACGAGTGAGTGCGCTATCAAGTCATCTAAATTCATTGTGGAGCTGACTGCCTCATCTTCCCCCTAGCCTTAGTCGTCTTCCTCGGGGTCCGCACCATTTCTGCGACCCTCCTCACCGCCGCCGTGCTCGTAACCCGCTCCACAGACCAGTTTCATCTCCCCACGACGACTGGGAGCCCAGGGTCGGCGGCGTAGGGTCCAGTGCTAGGGGATGGACCGGCAAGCCCCGAACCTAGTGTTGCGCTTTAGAGATTGTCCTGACCTTCTGTTTTGGAATCGTGTGCAGGTGCGGGGATGGGAGGCGGGTCTCGCTGGGTGGCCCCGTGTTGCGAATTGCCCGTGTTGCGAATTGCGAGGAGTGGAGAGCCCACAGGGTGGGATGGGTTGGAAGAGGTGGGGATCATACACATATACATCAGTTGGATCTATTACTGCGGCAGGTTTGTATTCGCCGATGTTCATAGGTGGTCCAGGATCCAGCAGATTAGCGTAGGGAGAGCAGTTCTCGAAGGCAGATGTAAATGAATGCTATACAAATGCGAAACACCGCTCCTTGCCATACTACTTAGGGCCCACTGACGATGGTGGCTCGTGGTGTTGCTGGGGTGATTAAAATTCCATTCATTATCGTATAGAATAAAATCCATAGCAATTGCTTTCGGACGGGTCATCGTAATCGTGACGAGCTCGTAGCCATTCACATGGTGATATTCCAGCCATCGCCTGTGATTCTACAACACCGCTCACGGCCCCACGACGTCCGTGCATGGAAAAGGATGAAGGGAGGGAACCCCTCGAACTCCCCTCAATACGAGGGCTACGTCCTCACGCCAACCATCGAAGGGCCGTGGCAGGCCTGGGGTCCAGCTCGAGACCTACACTCCTCAGTCTACTGGAGCCCTCCCCTCTCATCGGAACGTCCACCCCGTTGGCTTTGGCTGGCTCCGTCGTCGTGTTGACTCCGGATCGAAGCCGGGACGCGCCTAAAAGATGTTGTCGGTACATTCCCCAATCTAACAAAACCCAGTACCGCTTAAATTGCGACTTACCTAGAAACATATGCAGAAACCCTTCTCCCACTCCCAACAAAGTCTCTACTTCTCTCCTTCCGTTCTCCGCTAACACTCTTCCCAGCCTCTCCTTCGCCACCCAGCTCCCTCTCCGCCCGCTCACTGCTCCCCGCTCAACTCCATGGAGTCGTCCTACACGTCCACTGCACCTCCAATTCAGCGTTTCCCTTGTTTCCTCCCTACGCACTATGCATCCGTTCCCCATCCCCCACACCCTACCGCGAGAGCAGGAGCGGAGCCATCCTCCGTGCTTCCACATGGCTCCGTCTCGAGGGAAGCCCTGGTAGGCGTCGGCGTCCCCTTGCCGAATCGAGTCGAATACCATACAATCCAACCCAGTCGGAGATCGTTCAGTGGGGGTGTCTTGAATGAGCTAAAATGTTGAGTGGGAGGTGCTGAGGGATTTAATTCAAGGATCGAGGAGCGCTGATAAGTGGGAGAAGATGTGAGTTGAGGAACCAATGGCGATGGCGATTCTCCGTTGGCGCTTCGTGTGGAGGTCAAAGGTCAAGTATCAGAGGTACGGCTGTGCCGACACCACCGTAGTCGCGGACTCTGGAGTCGCCGTGTTTGGTTGGGGGGTGGTGTCCCCGTTCGGCTCTCAATAGCCGGTGAGCATGTGCTGAGGGCCTAGTATCGGAGGCTACCATCGAGGTCGTCGAGCGCTGTGGAGAACAACGACGGGCGGTCGTCCTACCAGGTCGTGGTGCGCACACACGGGAGGGTTGCCGTGTCAAGCCCGAGGGTACGTTCTTGATTACCACCTGGCCATTGTCACCCAGGCTTCGCTACGTAGGTCTTCGTCGTACAGGTGCTCGTACATCCGCTCAAGATCTCGACCTCGCATTCTTCAAGATCGCCGAGCACACCCTGGTCCTCGCAGACGTCCGGCTCCCAAAACGTAGTCTTCACGTACACCCCAGGTGTAGATCCTCCCATACCAAGGCCCACACCTCGTTATCACTCTTTTGCTCCTCGCGTTGGAGGGAGAGCCCACGTACTCCGGCTCACCTCGATAAGCTCGCCCTCTAGGCGGGAGGGACGGCAAGGTGGTGTTATTCGAGTTGGCGGCGGGGAGAACGACGAGGAATGAGGGAGTGACAGAGCGAGCGGTGTTAGTATTCGCGTTCGGGTAAAGAGGGTGCGAGGTCGCTGCTGAGTGGGGGAGAGGGTTCCAACGGGAGGAAGCAGTGTTCGAGTAAGGGGAGGGCTGTGGGGGCCAACGCCTATTGCTTGCACCCTGGCGCTCGTGCAGGTGGAAAGTCTGCATGAGAGGTCAGTTTTCGTCATGTTCGTACATCGATAGAATGCAGTCCTCACCTTTTCAGCATTTCTGAACTCCAAATCCACCCCACCGCTGTCGATCCTTGCACCATGACCGCCGTTCGCGTGGATCCCAATTTGACAACAAAGACTCCTTCGATTTCGACCTCAAGACCATATACGATTTATGAAGAGGCCCCTGGTCGTCAAGTGCGTGGTGTGCACGAGAAGAGAGGGAGAGAACGGGGATGGCGGGGTGTGGATCTCGAAAGGCAATCCCGTGCGTTTGGGTGGGTCCGAAGACTCCCTCGCTCAACCGCGTTTTCGAGCGAGTCGACGCGTCCTGGTCTCGAGGCGTACGGCCATGCAGAAGGTGAGTGTCATTCTTGAGTTCGGGGCGTTTCTCGGAGACGAAGGTTTATGCTAGGAGCAGGAACGAGGGGTTTGTCGAGCTTGATGAGCAGGGAGATGTAGTCCCGCGGCTATAAGGCGTCCTCGAGCAATGACAGAGATGGGAGGGTCTTGATGGGGTAGAAGATCGAGGTACAGGATCCACGCAGGGGTTTCTGGATCTCTGCGCCGTTGTGGGCGATGACGACAAGGTCGTTCAGGAGTGAGCTTGACACCGTCGGCAACAGTGATGGCGAGGATTGGGGTTGGGGTTTCTCTCCCCATCTGCTTCGGACCACCACCTCCCGCCCTGTTCTCTACCGTCATCACAGATATGCATATGCATGACCATCGTTCTCGTCGCGCCCTGTCTGAACCAAGAGAGATCGCCCGAATAGAAATGTATATGAATTGCAGGTCTCCGGCATCCCTAGCCCCAGCATTTCTTGATCACCTGCAAGGGCACCTCCCTTATCCATGGCTCAGCGTATTCTCTCTTCATACTTATTACCCACTTACTCGGAATTCATGTTTCGTTCAGCGGCGGGCTTAACGCCTTGCATCCGCGGGGCTTCGCCTTCATACGGACTCTCGACTTGATCTTTTCATGACCCGGCCCAGGTTCCGCAGCACGAAGCATCGGCTCTCGCGTCAAGTGAGTGCACGCCTCTGTCTTTCCGTTGCGAAAGTTTACTCAAATCCAACTGTAGTACATCTCTGCCCGCATTCGTCGGTTCACACTTAAGCGCCCGTGGCCGGTGACATGCTGTTTGAAGTCATCCCGATCTGGTTAGTGACGGTTGAAGGGAGGCATGCACGAGGAGGGCACGATGCGGAAGGCGGTGCCCAACGTTGGAATGAACGGGGGGCTTCATGTCCGCATTCGCCCTTTGCTTCCTTCCACCACCAGCCCGACCTCGTCACCCTCTCGCACCTCCTCCCAAGTGACACTCGCTCTTCGTTGTCCATTCTCGGCAGTCCGTTCTCTGAAGGCACATGCTCTCGCTCTTCGACCGCTCCTCCCGCACGGCAAAGTACTTGTTCTGGGGATGCCCAGGTGCACCACCGCCTGTACCCTGGCACGAAAGCCAACGTCCACCAGAGGACGCAACTAGGGCGGGAGGGTCTGATTCGTCTCCTCCTATCGGCGCCGGCGCGGACGCCATTATCGAACCGTCAGCCATTGCCGAACGACTCCCTCCCGCCGAACATCAGCTTCACGTAGGCCGCGAGGGAGACCCCGCACCACAAGAACAACTTGCGGACCTTCGACTTGATTCCGCCGCAACCCCCATTTCCGCAAGGGTGAGTGAAATGTCGGGGGAACACTCTCATCGGGTTCCATCATTCTCCCCATCAGTCATCGGCGACCCTCCATCTGTACCCCTTCAAGTGGACAACCATCAAGCCTGTTTCCGAGAGGGCATTGCTGAACAGCATACCGGGGTCGATCTGCTTGGCTCACAAGCACATCCAAATACCACTACCTCATGTACGGCGTGCATAGTCACGTATACTGAATGTCTTACTCAAGGGTGTTTTACTCCCCCTCTTTTCCCTAGCCCCCTGCCAGTTCATGTCCTCATCAATGGCGGCAAGTGTAGCAGGACCTTCTCAAGTGGTCCAGCACTTCCCCAATGCCTCACATTTCACTATTGGGGAGTTCCATAGCACTGTTGTTGGCGGGATTGACAGTATGTTCTAGTATTGATATTCCGGTGTCAACAAGTCCATTGAGACTACCAATTTAGATCAGACAGCACAACTGCTTGTTCAATTACTTCAAGCAGACATAGCCCGGCGTGGCCTTTCACAACCCATTGGATATAATGGGGAAAATGGGGTCACCATCACTGATGCCCTCGGGACAAAGATGGTCCTGCCACCCAGCATAATGCGCAAATTCTCGGTATGGCTAGCTGTTATCTGCCTAGTTTTACATGCTAACACAACTGAAGGATATTCATGACCTCATGGTGAAGCATTTCAGGGGAAGGCTGGGGGAGGAGCGTGTGTCTGAGCACAGATATTGTATTGTTATGGAACATAACGCCACCCTTGTCCAGCCCAAAGACTGGAATTGTGTCTTGGACTCGCGTAAGGGACTGATCATGTGTATGACAGTCAAGAGGGTATGGGTAGAGTCGGTGCAAAACACTTGCCCCCAATGTGGCAAGACTCGACTTGGGACCTACTATGAAAATGATGGTTGGATCAAGTGGTAAGTGTCCTACTATTTCGGTTAGGTCCATTTTCATCATGCTGCATGCACTGAGCATTATTTTTTATAGTCGAAGATGTACCAAGTCATTCCCATCCCCAAGCTGGAGGTCCCGTTGGATTTCCAGTCCTCCATCCCATGACAATGGGATTGGATATTTCCAACATGTGCAGAAAACCTTTGTCCATGTAAGCATTCTATGCTCATGAATGCAGGCTGCTCACCACTCTCTAGCAAGTATGTCATCATGTCTCTTGACATGTGCAGGTGGAATCACTGATCTGACCCTTTCCTCACTCTCCAGGATGTATGTTTCCATGCCTCTTGACTGTCAGGTAGAACTGCTGATCTGGCCCTTTCCTCACTCTCCAGCTTGTATGTTGCCATGCCTCTTGATATGTCAAGTGGAACTGATCTGGCCCTTTTCTCACTCTCCAGATGGTATGTTGCCATGCCTCTTGGCATGTGAGGTTGAACTGCTGAACTGGGCCTTTCCTCACTCTCCAGGCTGTATGTTGTCATGTCTCTTAATGTGTCAGGTGAAACCACTGGTTTGACTGGTTTATCACCATTAGGATGTATGTGTTTTCATGCCTCTTGACTGTCGGGTGAAATGGCTGATCTGGCCCTTTCCTCACTCTTCAGCCGGTATGTTGCCATGCCTCTTGACATGTCAGGTAGAATTGCTGATCTGGCCCTTTCTTCACTCTCCAGATTGTATGTTGCCATGCCCATTGTGTCCAGGTGCAATTGCTGATATGGCCCCTATCTTACTCTCCAGATTGTATGTTGTCATGCTTCTTGATTTGTACAGGTAAAACTGCTAATCTGGCCCTTTCCTCACCCTCCAGGCAGTATGTTCCCACACCTTCTGATTCTTGCAGCTGAATCCTCGCTTCATTCCTTTTCAGAAAGTAAGCCATTGTCCCTCTCAACCCCCCATTAGGCCACACATATTAATTCTCCAATTGTCCACTTCCCTCTCTCCAGCAAGTAAGTCCCTCATTCCTCTAAACATCTATCCCCTCAATATCTCCTGTACTTATCCTCTCGTAGTGGGTATGTTGCAACACATATGTGACTACCATCTATTCACTAAATTGTTCATGGGTCTTGTCACTCCCCCTGTATTCAGTGCAAAGCCAGGAAGCAAGAAGAGTCAAGATGTGTGTACCTTTCCCTCCATGCTGGCCCCCTTGCTAATTATTCTCACTCACAGTTGAAGAATTGCCATAGTGTGGCAACTTCGGCTTCAAGTACAAGACTGCAAGTGTATGAATAGACAGTCCCAGTATGTTTCATATACAGACTACCTTCATTTGCTTACCACCCAGTTCAGCAAGTATTCCTTGGAAGTTTGGTTGTTGGTGTGGATCTTGGGCAATGTAATCATGGGTTTTGTTGTGTCTGTTCTTTCTTTCTCCTTTCTCTTTAAATATGTTCCTTTTCTGTGATGGATGTGTTGTTCCCAGCCCTGCCTTCATGTGATCCAAATTTGTATAACCTGTTTATGGCACAAATAATGGGAAATAAATCCCAAGTGGTACAACATGCCCATCAGTGCTTTTACGCTTTGCTCCACCCCCAGGTTTGCCCCTATATCTTTTTCCTTGTGACTTCCCCCTTTCTCCCTCTTTTCATTCTCCCCCTTTCTTTCCCTCCCTTTTTCTCTTATGACATCATACACAGTTACCCATGACATCATACATAGCCACCCCAACTCATGCGCAGTATGTGCTTACTACGACTCCACAGCTACCCTGCAGATACCCCTGACTCATGCGCAGTGTGTGCTCCACTAATGCTCCACTCACTCCACTATTTATTTTACTCGCCCCATCATGACCTCATTATATCATCATACACAGCTACCTCATGACTCACACCAAAGTAGTATAAAGACCCCATTAGCTAGACCCATGTACTCTAGCTTGTTATACTTTAATCTTAGTCCCCTTTCGCTCCCTCTCCACTCCAAATCCCTTTCAAGCTCCTAAACGACTCCAAACTCCCTCGTCAAGGACCCACGCATTCATTTGCCTCCTCGTCAAGAGCGCCACTCCACAAGACTCTCTTCGCACCACACACAATGTAAAGACAGCGAACTCCTCTTCGAACCTTCCACACTCCACTACTGCCTAGTAGTGAACCCACCATGTGACGACGCCCGACTTGACAAGAAGATCAACCAACTTGTAAGCATTGAGAGTATCCGTGGACTCCTGATGTTTCTTAGACAAACGATCAAGTTTGATACCAGTGCAACATTCTATGGACGAGTAGACGTGTGACTGACCCACGCGACATCCCAGAAGCTATTAGGAATAGGGGGATAGTACGACAACCAGCAACCCAAGCCGTGACGACGACAGACTTGCCTAGAAGATCGCCTAACTAGGAAGCATCTGTAAGTATCCATGGACCCCTGGCGTATCCAAGAAGAATGTGCAGATCCGATACCAGTGCAAAGTGCTATTGTCTGAGGACAAGTAGACGTGTGACGAACTAGCACAACATCCCAGAAGCTATTAGGAATAGGGGGATAGTCTGACTAAGAAGCCAACCAGTGACAGACAATGCAAACTCCCTCAGCGTTTGGGACTGCATAGGTGTGCATATGGGCATGTAACGTAACTCGGCTTCTCCTAGTGTTCAAAACAAACCCAAGAACGTTCAAAATGGATGAAAACTCGGTGAGCTATGAGTATTCTATTTATTTTACTCAAGGCTTAGTTGTTTCTAGCCCAGTTGAGATCTTGGACTCATTTGATCAAGGTTCCTGCTAAACATGTGACCAAATGAGATAAGGCCAGGACCCCTGAGCACCCCTCCCAGAGGTTAGAAATGAATCCACCCCATAATGGCCTAAAACGGAAGGCTTTGATGGGACCTCAGTGACGCCATCCACCACCTCGTGCTTGATCACTTGCCACGTTGGTTACAATCCACCACCTCCCCCTGTCTCATCCTGGGTGGCCTCCTCCCTCCTCCTCAAAATGTGCCCTTCATCGATTGTCGCCGGCCCATAAATGCTCTTTGAAAGGATGTAGGGCATATATTTGGTGGAGGGAGTCATTTGGAGGCATGGAAATGTTGGTGAGGGGGAGGGAATGGTGTGTGGCATTTCCTAGGGCAGGTGTTGGGATGGGTGCAGTACAGAGAGGCTGAAGGGGGTTATGGACCAGTGAGCTCTGGCTCACAGATGACGATAAGTAGCTATCTCCACCTCAGTCACATGGACCCACCTACCACTTAGGTATGAATATGTTGCCACATCCGGTACCTAAGCGAAAGGGCTACCATGGGCAGATCCAGCCCTTCCCATCCAGGTCCAGCCTTGGACTGGTCCTGCTCTTGGATCCAGCATCCACCTGGTGTCTGTGTCCATGGTCCATTGGCTCTGGTCCTGTCCATGTGGATCTAGTCCATTTGTCACACTGTCACACTGAGAGTGATGGGGTGTTTGGGGTCCTGGTTGCTGGGGCTGATTTTTTCCCCACAGTCCAGCAGCCTGCAATTTGCCTGCCTACCAGCTAGGCCTGTTGCTTTACGGGTACTGTGTCTATCCAGACTATTGTTCATCTCCAGGAGGGGGCTTTTTTTTAAAAAAAAAAAAAAAAAAAAAAAACTGCCCCCCCAATTTCTAGGGAATTTTGGGCTAAATGGCATGCTGCTTATCCCCATTCTAACAGCAATGCCATGATCTTGCTTCACTTACACAGGCCAGGAATTGCAGTTGGGGGTGATATTACAATTTTTACAAAAAGATCGAATCCCTTAATTCAGATATACATATGAATTCACATGTTATCAGATCCAGTACCTACCTGGATGTGTCCAGCCCCCTGTCTGGTCCTGGTCCATTCTGGATCCATCCATCTGGACCTGATCCAGCTGCTGGACATGTCCAGCCATGACATCATGTGTGCCTGAAACTATATTAGGAACATGATGTCATAGATACCAAATATAGATATGACATCATGCAGATCAGGCACAGGTACCAGATTTGATGGCAGATAGCCTTGCCATCAAATGACATCACAGATCCCAGGTACAGGTACCAGATTTGATGGGACATGATCTGTCCATCAAATGACATCACAGATCTCAGGAACAGGTGCCTAATTTTGATGGACAGCTTGTGTCCATCAAATGACATCACATATGTCATGACATCACACTCATTTAGATAAGGGGGAACAGGACTCGTTGCTCTCTGTCTCTGTCAGTTCTTGCCTGATAAGGAAGGTTTGGGTATCATTAGAAAGCGTTGAATCAGGGCTATTCACCTGTGTAAACCATCTGGTGCTCTCATGTTCCCACCCCTGTCAGGACATGGTTTAGCTTGATATTGGTCTTTTGTATGACATGTGGCCTCAGTTGACATAGCTTAACACCTTTATGGAATGGAATTCATGTCAGAGAATGAGGTGTTATGGTATATGCACAAATTCCAGTGGTTCTTGCAACTCATTCCTCCCTTATCCACTCATAGAACAGCATAATGCTGTGTTGCACACAAGCTCAACAGTACCTGAGCTGTGATCTGCACATAAGTGCAATTATGTTTTATGAGCAGTTCTGGTGGGTAAATGAGCTGCATTCAACAGGAAAATGAACTAGAAATGCCATAATCCACATTCAGTACAGAATGCATGTGTCTCAAACAACACAGCTCAAATGTCACAATTTGGGTATTTCCAGAGACTGTGCACATTCCTACACCATATGACATATGAATTCCATAATAGGCCATCATTTAGGGGATATTCCAAAAGATTCCAAAGAAAATGGATCACACACTCAAAAGATACAGTAGAAACAGTCACTTTGCAACAAGACACTACAGAAGTGCTATGAACAACTACTCAAAGTCAGCCAAAATCTGGTGCTCCTTCGATATCTCAGCAACCCCTGATCTGTTTGCCCTCGTGTTTTTTGATTTCTGTTCTCCTTTGTGCCCTCTTTCTAACTTCCATAAGTGGGAACTTTCCCACAGCTGTCTTCCTGCTGTTTTGACATGTGGAATGTGATTTTCAACACAATTGTGCCCCTTTCTCCTTGTTGTGCTCCCATTGTCCAGGTCTCCAGGCAGACTACATTGAGATATGGTATATGACAACTCTAGGCATGATCTAAAGGGCTCAAATTCTCCAGAAACATCCTGGATCATTGATAGATTTGACATTACTGTGGCAATTGTGTAATAAATGGAGCATTTGGGCTATTTGGTATTGATAAAAAGGGTTTGGTGGAGTTATAGACTGTGTATTCTGTAGTATTCTGTATCAGCTTGCAGTTCCACAAAGCAATTTGGTGTAAAATGGTGAATTAGGCATATAAGGTGAGCTTGCAAAGTCTGAATATAAAGATATTTCAGTATTTGTGAAATGCTAGTGTGGTAATGCATGAGAGCACCAAAGTGTTGACACAGGTGCATAGCCCTAAGCTAACGCTTTCTAATGATATCCAAACCTTCCTTATCGGGTAAGAACTGACAGAGATAGAGGGCAACGAGTCCTGTTCCCCCTTATCTAAATGAGTGTGATGTCATGACATATGTGATGTCATTTGATGGACACAAGCTGTCCATCAAAATTAGGCACCTGTTCCTGAGATCTGTGATGTCATTTGATGGCAAGGCTATCTGCCATCAAATCTGGTACCTGTGCCTGATCTGCATGATGTCATATCTATATTTGGTATCTATGACATCATGTTCCTAATATAGTTTCAGGCACACATGATGTCATGGCTGGACATGTCCAGCAGCTGGATCAGGTCCAGATGGATGAATCCAGCCCTGGACAGATCCAGTGGGTCCAGAATGGACCAGGACCAGACAGGGGGCTGGACACATCCAGGTAGGGTTCAACATTTAGATACTGGACCTGATAACATATGAATTCATATACATTTCTGAATTAAGAGATTCTGATCTTTTTGTAAAAATGGTAATATTACCACCAACTGCAATTCCTGATCTGTGTAGGTGAAGCAAGATCATGGTATTGCTGTTAGAATGGGCATAAGCAGCATGCCATTTAGCCCAAAATTCCCTAGAAATTGGGGGTTTTTTTTTAACCACCTGGAGATGAACAGTGGTCTGGATAGACACAGTACCTGTAAAGCAACAGGCCTAGCTGGTAGGCAGGCAAATTGCAGGCTGCTGGACTGTGGGGAAAAAATCAGCCCCAGCAACCAGGACCCCAAACACCCCATCACTCTCAGTGTGACAGTGTGACAAATGGACTAGATCCACATGGACAGGACCAGAGCCAATGGACCATGGACACAGACACAGGTGGATGCTGGATCCAAGAGCAGGACCAGTCCAAGGCTGGACCTGGATGGGAAGGGCTGGATCTGCCCATGGTAGCCCTTTCGCTTAGGTACCGGATGCGGCAACATATTCATACCTAAGTGGTAGGTGGGTCCATGTGACTGAGGTGCTATCTCTGAATATTATCAGTATCTTTGTCTATCTTTGCACACATCCACCCCTCCTCCCTGTTGGCTGGGTCATGTCTCCTTCTCTTGAGTCCTGGGTAGAGAAGGGGAAATCCTATCTGGATGCTCCCCTTGCTATCATTACTGAAGTTGAGGCCCAGACCATCCTGTCTGCTGACACTTTAGAAGGGCTTCTCCCTCATCTCAAGACAATTGGCCAGGTTTCTGTCTACCCTCTTCCCGATCTCTTGCATACGACTGTTTTATTCAAACCTGAGAGCCGTTTTACCAAGTCTCCGCCCAACATTTCATTAGCAGAACTCTTGGAGCAACGTGGATGGGCAATACCAGCCCGGCCAATGGTGGAGGGCTTCGACAGCTATGTCGGTCAGGCGGTGCTTGATGGGAAGCTTTCGGTGGAGCTGTGGGGAACGAACAACAAAGTGTATGCCCTGCTGACCATTATATCACTCTGGAAGTACCTTTCAAAAGCCGCTGGGGCCAAGATCACCTGGAGAAAAGTGTCTGCCTCACTATCATCAACTTCAATCAACGCCGAATCAAAGGCTCGTGTCGAAAGGGTCCTCGAACATGCACCATGGCACGGTTTCCTCAAGGGAGTCCACAACATGATAACAATCACCAAAGCCTCTGAATTCCTCACAAACGGCTTTCTCTTGACCGCACATATCAACACAATGCTGTACCAATTGCAGAATCGAGTTGCCTGGGATGATGTGTTGGTTGGGTTGGTCTCGTTCTCCACAGGCTTTGCAGATATCATGGCGAAGAAGCCCAAGGGTGCCAGTTTGAGATAAAGAAGATTGATACATCGCAATAGATGCCTGTAGTTTTGCCGCATGTAGTTAACCACCTATCAGGTGAGAAAATCAAGGCAGACCCCACACAATATCATATTGTCACGGTTGTGTACTCACCACCAAGCCATTGGGCCGCCCTGTCGATTGACACCTGGGAGAAGGACATCACAGTCCTGTTTGGCGACTCACTGGGATGGAACACACCGAAGAACCTTGTTGACAGGGTTGGGATCTGGATCTGCCACCTTTTCCCTTTCCAGCGCTTCACCTTCCGCACCGACTTGAAGCATGGCAACCAGAGCGACTCAGTCTCGTGTGGGGTTGTAGCCGTCAATACACTGCGCCATGACCTCCTCTGTGGCCCCCTTTGGACTCAGCTTGATTCGCTTCAATTCCGTTTGGATAAGGCATGTCACGAGTCCAGGCTACCCGTGGGTACTTGCAGGTAGACCCGTGGGAATACCCGTGGGAAACCTCACCTGCAAGCCCAGGTAACCCGTGGGAACAAACCTGTACAGATCCAGGTCACAGCCTTGAAACCACAGGTACTTGCATGGTTCAAACATCTGGGCCAGATGTCACCACTGGAAGTAATATTGGGTCTGTATGACTGCATTAGTGAGTTGTGTGATGTAGTTTAGGTGTATGTACAATGTTAGATACCATTTTTGTGGGGTGTACACTAGTATTTGCCCTATACTATGCTTGGCACCTGCACTATTACCTGTGACCTGACCTGTGACAACCTGGACTCACAGGTACAGGTGACCCATGGGAAAATACCTGCACAGATCCAGGTAAGGCATAATTTTCTGCAGGTACCTGCCCCACAGATCCAGGTCAACCTGTAGGTGCACTCGTGACATGCCTTACGTTTGGACGAATTCTGTGAGATCTTCGAAGCATCATTCCCAGACCTACTGGGACCCACAGTGTCGCTCAGCACATCAACACCAAAGCCACCCACTCCTCCGGCCCATACAGCGTCGCCACCCACACCATCCCAACCAAACCCTGCACCCAAAGGACCTACACACAAAGGGCCCAACATAGCAAGGGTCTTTGATTTGGGGCCGACTGCTGTAGCCTCGCTAATACCCCAGGTTGCCCATAGCAGCCCTTCACAGCCTAATGCCAGTTCAACTACTCCCTCCACAGCAACTTCCGGGATCCACCCATTTTTCAGCACATTTGGCCAGGCAAAAAAGTGTCCTGCCAACGATCCACCTTTGGAGGGCCCAATGAACGCCAAGAAAGCTCAGTTAACCGAACCCTTAAAAGGCACGAAAACCTCGGTGACGAAGGTGCATGGCTCGGGTCTTTCGACATCGAAGCTGAAACCCCCTGCACCTAAGAAGCCCTCCAAATCCATCTCAACGACTCCTACCCCAAAGGAATCACCATCTTCAACACCTACTTCCTCTGAATTGAAACCCTCAGCACCAACGAACCCAGACGTTCCTGTGCTCAGCAGTTCGGCCCTGTCAAAACAGAAGAATAACAAGGCCATTGCGAATGGGATGTTCGTCAGGTCTGAAGGAAAGTGGAAGAACTACATGGTGAAAATGTGGGAGCTTGATTCGCTCGTCAAGGTGGATGAAACCAATATTCGCAAGATGCGCCAGTACTGGCATTCCTGATGTGGAAAGACCCTTACCCAATCCGAACCATACAACACTACTAAATTCCAGGAGCATATCAGACGATGCAATGCAGCAGAGCCGACAGCAGCAGCAGCAGGGATGCAAACATTGGAGGCAAGTGGGTCTGTCACACTCATCAATAATGCCCCCAGCCGTCCCAAGGCATCCGCACCACCCTTATGGAAGTGGGGCTGCCCTGGAATTGGTGAAGACTTGTCTCGTACCCATCCGTTTAGGAAGTCGACCGCCTACGGCGACGCGATCAATACGCTGTCACTCCCTACAACGTCTGGTGCGTTTACCCCCTGTGACATACCTGCGGGTCACAGTCACGCTCCAGGACCTGGGCAATGGGGCGCTAAAGTTCGATCCCTGGTCGTCGCGCTCGCTTTTCAGATCAGAAGAAGGTCATAAGTAGGGGCTCAGTGTAGTTCTAGTCATACCTACAATTCTACCTTTCAATGGAGAATATATTTGAATTTTTGAACGGTTCAGGAAGGTATCTGAGACATGACAATTGTGGTGTCTGACCTGCTGCCTCCAAGGTGAGACAACATACCTGCCTCCCACCATGAGCAGCGGCAACGAGAGCCTATCTAATAGCACATCTACCCCATCCCAGAGTGAGGAGTCATCTGACTATGAGGAATATAATGGACCTGTCTACTCGGATGAAGAGCATGACAGCAATCTATCCTCGGAGGATGCCTCTGACATCTCTGAGGGCGAACCCACCTTCCCCCTCGCGAAATTTCTGCATTCGACATAGCGGATGGGTACATGGGAGGTACGGTGGAAACATTATATAGTAAAGACGCGCATCAAACATTGTTTAATGGCTGGTGGTGGAGGTGATAAACGAAGCGACGCGACGCGTGCGGTCATGCGCTGGCCAGCTGTGACCGTGACTGTGACCCACCGGTATGTCACACGGTTCAACTGCACCAGACGTTGTGGGGAGTGACAGCGTCCGAAGGCGCGCCTCCAGGGGAGGTCACTTCCTTAAACGGATGGGAACGAGACAAGTGAAGACCAGGATGCCCATATCCCATCCTATACAGATCGCACCATGGTGTCATCGGCAGGTGGGACTAGTGTGACGAAGTTGGTGAAGGAGATGTTTGGTGTCGATTCGATTACTCAGCTCTCAGAGGAGGAGGAGACAGCTGTCTATGATGCGCAAGAGCGGAGCCATACTTGGCGCCTCAATCAAAACTCCAAGCATGTATTCGCCATTGGGAAGGGGATGGCGTGTGCCCAAGATGTCTACGCAGCAACCATGAAGGACATACAGCCATGTACCCTGTGCCTCAATCTTCTCAAGAACCTGAAGTTTCAGACGGCAATCCAGAAGCCGAAGCCAATAGATGAGAACCGCATCTATACCCCACACCAGTACCAAGCCTCAGAAATCGGGAAGCAGTTTGCTGCACTCCAGGGACTCTCTATGCTTATTGAGGAGGTACGTTGCAATTATAATTCATCGGATCATGGTGTCTGTATTTACACACAACTGTCAGGCTGGAAACGGAACCATAGCATCACTGCTTCAACATGCGGTCAAGGCATTCACCACTGGTCAATTTGACAACAAGCCCATATTCACCAGTCTCCTGGAGGTGGTGATCATGAAGGCGGACAGGGAGGCTATGGATGTTGGGCTGCAAGGCTTCAAATATCCTCCAGGTTTCAACGACTGGGCCCATGAGTTATCATGCATAAATCCCGAGGCATACTGCTCGTTCAAGGTGGTCTTTGGTGGTCAAACGGAGCAGAGTTTCCAGGAGGTGCATGTGAAGCGTCCAGCCTTCCATGAGGGCTTTGAACCAGCACAACTCCTTCAACGGGCAAAACGCTACCTGGAAGACTTCGGTTATCCGGCTCATGGGCCTCTCTCAATTGCTGTGGATGATATGAAGCTGCATGGGGTGCTCCTTCCCTGCGTCAACAATGAAGAGAAATGGTGGTATCTGGTAGGATTGACCCAAGGTGTGAGGGCAGTTGCAGATCTAGATAGTGTCCAGGGGATCATGGGCCAAGAGAAGGACCACAAGGCGACGAAGCTTCGTTTATGGACTCTCAACATCCCCCTGCCTGCAATTCCACCTCTCATCCTTGCTGCCAAAGCCATTCCTTCGAAGATCTCTTCAAGCGAGCTTGCCGTTTTTGAGAAGTCCATCCTTGATGTCCTTCTCCCTGCTGGATTCAAGATTATGGCACTTGGCTCGGATGGAACGAGTGTGGAAAGGGACCCGAGGTATGCTTCAGTTCGCTCTGGATATGCCAATGTATCAATCAAGCATATCCCTTCCCCGGCCCTTGGCCACCCCACCATTGAAGTTTCCATGCTGCAAATACTCGGCAACCGAATTGCTGTCATCCAGGATGGGAAGCATCTGCGCAAGACCTGCTGTCATTCAGGATGGGAAGCATCTGCGCAAGAACTGCTGGAACAACATGATGTCTGGTGCACGTACATTGGCGTTGGGGTCATTTACCATCTTCTACGAGGACATCTGGAGGATGGGGATGGACACCGAAAACTCACCTCTGTATGTCCGGGATGTCAAGCACTTGGATCGTCAAGACGACCGTGCAGCTGCAAGGCTGTTCTTGGCTCGGACTCTCGAATATGTCCTTGACAAGCAGGGCGACAACTTGGGCCTACTCATAGACCTCTTCGTCTTTGGTGACATGGTCAATGCCTATCAAAACCGATCCATCCCTCATACAGTGTTCCTTCTGAAACATGTTCTTGTACAATGATTGTTTCCAACATATCTTTGGAGTGTGTGGTCTGTTTCCTTAGCTGTTTATTTGTAATCCAATGCAAATTACATCCTGTTTCCAAATCCAAAAATAGTTAGGTGTGAGAGTGTTCGCAGCCACCCAAAAATGCCAAACATTGATATTTGGTCCATTTTATTTGTAACATGCACATATTGTTTGGGTTAGGTGGTTGAGGCTATATACTCCTGTTGTTCTATGCAAAAGCATGTTCTAAATCTGTTCTGTAGACTTGAAAATATCTGATATTAACTGGAGCACTGCAGGCTGCTTGTTGCAGAATAAGAGTAAATCCATATGTTTTGATGTTTTCACAGTTAAAAATGGACAAAGAGCAACATACAGACCATGTATGGAAGGCAGAAGCTAAAGCCTTTCTAAAAGAACTCAAATGATAATTATTGGACAAGAATTCACAGAGATACAAAGCAAACAATCCAAACAGGGATGGTGTCATAGTGTTCCATATGTGGAAGACAGTTGTGCTTAAACATGTTTTGGGGCTTATTAGCTTACAAAACATTTAAACAGATACATTATATGCATAGCTGCACCCATTCAGAAGCTGCTACTATTGCTGGATATGGGTGGAACGTAAGCTGTACAAGGGTGGAATGGAAGGTGGAACGTAAGCTGTACAAGGGTGGAATGGAAGGTGGAATGTGGTGGAACGGAAGGTGGAATATGGAACAGATTTGGATCCCAATGGGGAATTGGAATGGATATTTGGAACAGAAAGGTGGAATAGTGGACCAGAAAATGGAATAGTGGAAGGGGGAACATGAGTGGAATGACCCCCTTAAGGCCCCATTGGAACACTAAATTAATAGGCCTTCAAGGGGGTCGTTCCATAGTGACTGAGATGACGATCACTGCCAAGCAAACCGCGGATACCTTTGTTTGCCGTGTTTTCACCGATTATGGCCTTCCCGACAAAATCATTTCAGATCGAGGCCCCCAATTCGTGTCCAAGACGTTCCACGACCTTCTAGAACGCCTCAGAATCAACTCCGCACTATCAACTGCCTTTCATCCTCAGACAGATGGAGGTACCGAACGCGTCAACCAAGAAATAGAAGCATATCTTGCTATCTATTGCTCTGCAAATCCAGCAACATGGAGCCAAGCCCTACCAATCCTACAGTTCGTTCACAATTCCCGCAAACATGCTGATAGAACCCACACCCCTTTCGAACTCATCATGGGAACTCAACCTCATGCCCTACCGGAAGCATTTGACAAAACAAACTTCCCAGACAACAAAGAACGATTCAAGGAGCTTCAAAAATCCCGAAACGAAGCATTATCCGCCCATGAACTAGCAAGAAACCGCATGATCGAACGAACGGACAAGACTTGGAAGCCATTCAAGTTAGGCGACCAAGTCTGGCTAGAAGCAAGGAACCTGAAGCTTCCATACCAATCAAAGAAGATGCAACCCAAAAGACTGGGACCATTCAAAATCATTGAACTAATTGGACTCCGTGCATATCGAGTGAAGCTCCCGAAGGGGTGGAAGATCCACAACGTTTTCCACATCTCGCTTCTATCACCATTCAACTCCACCGATGCCCATGGCCCCTCACACCCAGAACCTCCACCTGACATCATTGGTGGAGAAGAGGAGTACGAAGTCGAAGGAATCATCAATCACAGGGTCAAACGCAATGGAACTGTGGAGTATCTCGTCAAATGGCTTGGCTATGACGAAACCAAGTGGTTCAAAGAAGACGAACTAGTGCACAGCCAAGAAACCCTGGAAGACTATAAGAAAGACAACAGTTTGTGACTTCAAAACAAACCAACTCCTCCACTCCCAACACAACCACATCATCCCACTCTTCCTCCAATGTTCGGAATCATCCCTATTGCCCAGTCCACCCCCAGAATCGTTGCCGCCGATGCCGCCTCCACCACATCCACATCCACCTCTGTCGCCACCGACGCTGCCGTCGTCAATGCCCATCAGAATGCAGCCAGCGTTCTTACCCAAGCTGGCTACGTTCCCTTGGGTACGAACAAGGGCAATCCCAACGCCCCCATCCACTGGTCCTGCTTCGCCCCGCCTAGTCGCCCACCCCTCGCCCAAACCATATGGGCATCACATCCATCGACCCTCACGCATGACCTTTGGGCGCAGCGGACCCGCACCTCCCAGTTACTCTCCCCCGACGTTGTCCGCCTCCCATGTCGCATCTTCGCCTCCAGCGATCCCGAAAAAATCGACCTCCGTATCGCTTATGCCGAGTCCACCATCGGCAGCATGAGCACCTACGCCGACCTCATCAAGCAGGCTGGCCCTGGAGGGGTTCTCTTTGGGGCCGCTGAGCACGACTGCCCCGACACCAAGTGGGGTTACGCCATTCAGAAGGTCGAGCAGGCCCAACAAGAAATCAAGAGGATCGACAACCTCTGCAACGCAGTATACGCATCCGCACCACTGCCCAATATCCGCAAGATCCTTGAAGCGGTGCTCCAAGAGGCCAGGGAAGGCCTGACCTATTGGACCAACCACATCGAGGACAACATGAAAGACATCCGCATCGCAGTACGCCGAGCCCACATCCTCCTCCGTAACTACGACCTCCGCATCGAACTGTATGGCAAGACCCACCTCGGCAAGCTTTCCAAGGCCGAAAAAGAACTTCGCAAGGACGCCACCTGCGAGTTGTGTGGCCAAAAGAATCATTGGCAGGTCGACCACGTCAAATGGACCTGCAAGCATTGCAAGAGATACGCCCCCAACCACTACGCCAACGACTGCCCCTCCAAGCCCCAGAAACCTCGCCGCTCCCCCCGCAACCACAAAATCAAAAAAGAAATGCCGTCCCTCATGGAGGTCGACGAAGACTGGAAGTTCGATAGCGGTTGGAACGACGACGGGGACGTGTAACCGGAGGACAACGGTTGGAACTAGTCTATTCGAGCCAGGGGCTCAAATCTTGTGAGGGGGGTATTGTTATGCTTCGCTTCACACCTCCTATCTTACCCTCGCACTGCCACCACTTTATTTCTTTTCTCTTTTTATGACTCATAGTGACGTAGGACTTCGCAGCTACCCCGCAGCTACCCCTGACTCATGTGGAGTATACGCTCCATGACTCCACAGCGATCTTTGACTCAGACTCCACGCGCTCCACTATGTACTCCACGCGCTCCACTATTTACTCCACTCACCCCACTATTACCTCACTATTTCGTCATACACAGCTATCTTGTGACTCACACCAATTAGGTATAAATACCCCGTAGTACGACCCATGTAGCCTAGCATGTTATACTTTAATCTTAGTCCCCTTTCGCCCACTCCACCTCTCCGCTCCCCATTCAATAAGCTCCTGCAAGACTTCCGCAACTCCACAAGACTCCCTTCGCATCACAAACCATAGCCAAGACAGTGAACGTCACTGAGAACCTTCCACACTCCACTATTGTCTAGTAGTGAACCTGCCGTGTGACAACGCCAGACTTGCCTAGAAGATTGCCCAACTAGGAAGCATCTGAGAGTATCCATGGACCCCTGACGTGTCATAGAAGAACGTGCAAGTCTGATACCAGTGCAACGTACTATTGTCTAATAGACGTGTGACTGCCTGCACGACATCCCAGAAGCTATTAGGAATAGGGGGATAGTACGACTAAGAAGCCGACCAGTGACGGACAATGCCAACTCCCTCGCCGAGGTCGTAACAATTTGTTCTTGGAGCGCGGTGTCGATCAGGTTTACAAATAAGTCCGGTGGAAGCATGACGACTTCTTTCGGATCTTCTTCGTCTAAACAGAGATCGGGTCGTCTTGATAGAGCATCTGATTGGAACATCTTGGTACCTGGTCGATGTTTCAATTCGAAGTTGTACTTCAATAGGGTGAGAAATGCTCGGGCTTGTCGGGGACTGAGTCGTTGGGGGTTCTTCCAATACGTGAGGTTCTGATGGTCGGAGTATACTGTTGTTACGAAGGGTGATCCTTGGATGAATGGTCGCCATTCTTCAAGAGCGCGGATAATGGCGAGGAGTTCCCTGTCGTATATTTCGTAGTTTTTCTGGGCGCTGTCGAACATTTTCGACATGAAGCATATCGGATGTCTTGCTCCATGTTCGTCTAACTGAGTTAGAACAGCTCTGGATGCATATTTGGAGGCATCTGCTTCGATCTGGTACGGCTGGTCTGGGTTTGGGAGGTGGAGTACTGGGTATGACGTGAATTTCTCTTTAAGGAGGTTGAAGGCTGTGTTACATTCGTCAGACCAGACGAATGGGACGTCCTTTCCTTGTAGAGCGTGTAGTGGGGCAGTGATAGTGGAGTAGTTCTTGATGAAGCGTCGATAGAAGTTTCCAAAGCCTAGGAATGATCGCACTTCCTTTAGCTTTGTTGGGATGGGCCATTCGGTTAGTCCCTTGATTTTGTCTGGATCCATACGGATTTTTCCATGTCCGATGATGAATCCTAGAAAATCAACTTCTGGGACTTCGAATGCACATTTGTCAATGTTGGCGGGGAGTCCGGCCTTCCTGAGCTTGCGAAGGGTACGGAAAGCTTCTTTTCAACATTCTTCCTTAGTTTCTCCTGCTCCCAGCGTGTCGTCCATGTATACTTTGACCCATGGTGGTTCTTCGAGTTCTTCAGATGTTTTTACAAGGGCATTTTTGTCGGATCTTTTGACGAGAGCCGTTTCTTCAATGATGTCTGGTCCTTGAATGACATCATCCATGAGTCGTTGGAAGGTGGGTGGAGAGTTTTTCAGACCGAAAAACATGACTGTGGGTTCAAACAACCCTCGTTGGGTTGAGAAGGCCGCTTTCCATTGGTCTCCTTCTTTGATTCGGACGTTGTTGTATCCCCATTTCAAGTCGATCTTGAAAAAGTACTTGGCTTTCTGGAATCTTTTGAGGAGATCGTCGATTCGGGGGATTGGATAAGCGTCAGATATTGTGTGTTCGTTGAGGTATCAATAATCTTGGCAAAGTCGGAGTTTCCCACTCTTTTTCTTTACGAAAAATACTGGGGAACCCATAGGTGATTGGGAGGGTCGGATTCGTCCTAATTTCAGGTTTTCTTTGATGAAATCTTTGACTTCTTTCTCCTGATCGGGTGAAAGAATGTATGGTTTCATTCTTCTTGGTTGAAAACTATCCTTGACGTTGATTGCGTGGTCATATTTCGTACTGGCTGGGAATTTGTCGGCGTTTTTCTTGCTAAAGACGTCGAGAAATTCGTGATAGGCCTCCGGTAGCTTTGCCTTGATCTCTTCTTCGGTCTTTTCTTCGATTTCGTCATCGAAGTCGTCAAACTCATCGAATTCGTCAGGGTATTCAGAGTAGGTGGGTAGGATGAGTTTGCGTGATAGCGTGGTTCTTGCAATGTAGATAGGGGCAGGTATCCCCTCTTCTTCTTCGAGTTCATCGTTTTGGAGATAGAAGACTTCGACTTCTATCTGTGGATCCAGTTCTATTTCGGAAACTTCGATCGGTACTGGGTTGGTGTCAGGTGTTCGCCATGTTAGAGTGCCAAGCTTCCAATCTATGATCGGGTTTTCGTCTTGGAGCCAAGGGAAACCTAGAATGATGGTTTGTTTCCCAAGGCCACAAATGAAAAGTTGGTGGGTCTTGGTCTTCTGATTGATGGTGATAGGGAGTCTGACGTAGTGGGTGATGGTCCCATGCTTATTGGGGGTTCCATCGACATTTTTTGCTTCAATGGGGTAGCGGAGTGGGGTGGTCTTGATTCGGTAGTCTTGAGCGAATTTGGAGTCTATGAACTTTCCTCCTGCGCTGCAATCGATGAAACCTCGGGTGTCGATGTTTCGGTCTTCTTGAGTGATGCGGACAGGGATGTGCATGCTTTGGTTACTTGTCTCGGCTATCAGCATGGATCGGATGCACAGCGATGGAGAGATAGCCGATTGTTCCTCCTTCACTGAAAATCCGGTTCGAGTTGCATGCTCCTGAACTTGGCGAAGATTCTTTCTTCTTCCGCACCCGTGTATTGGGCCAGAAGAGACCGGATGTGTCGTGCTGTATCGGCGGTAGGAGGCTTGGAGATAGCTGCGATAGCTCGGCTGTTTGATGGAGATCCGTAACGATTTTGGTATGATTCGTTACGGGGTTTCTTGGGTTGACGGCATTCTCGGGCGAAGTGTCCTTTTCGTCTGCAGTTGTAGCATTCTTGTTTGTTCATGTATTCCCTTCTCTGGGTTTGTTCCTCCATGGTCATGGCGTCAACTTCCATGGCATAAGGATCTTTGATTGGCTTCTGTGTGGGTCTAAACCCTTGTGCGACAAATGGTCGTGATAACCCCATTCGTTGATCGTTTTGTTGTCGGTATTTGTTGTCGAAGGTGATGGCTGCTTTCACCCATTCTTCGAAATCGGTGGGTTCGTCGAGTTGTTGAGCCATTCTTTTGACTAACCCGTCTCTGAGGAGTGGTTTCAGGTATCCGAGGGCAGTGCGATCATTGCCCTCAAGCTTGAATTCGGCTGCGTCTGCTAGTGTCCTCCAGTTGGTAATGAAGGTTTGAGCCGATTCCTTCGGTGATTGCTGCTTGTTCTTGAGATAGTAGTGTGCGTCATCTTCCTGGTATTGCTTCTTGAATGTCTTCTCGAGTTTGGTCCAAAATTTGTTATACTTGTCAGACTTGTATTCTTCTGATTTCATATAGAGTTTCCTCCATATCAGGGCTTCTCCACTTGTTAGCTTTGAAAGAACAAGGACTATCTTCTTTCGGTCCTTTCCTTCGAATTGTTCTTGTTAGAATTCGAAGTAAAGCTCCACCGAGTCTTTGAAAGCTTGGAAGCGCGTTCGGTCTCCGTCATAGTCTTTGACGGATACCTTGGCGTCGGATCCGGTGATGGTAGTGGTGCTGATGACTGGTGGGTTCTCGGGGTTCGGGGGATCTCCGTGTTCGGACATTGTCACGTTGATGTCTTCTTTCTGTTCAGGGGAATTCCCTTCGGTTTGTTCTTTGATTGCTGATGGATACGATACGAGCGGGGGTGGTGCTGGTGGTCCAAAAAAACTTGGTATTGGATGTTCTGTCTTTGGTGTTGGTGCTCGTGATCCTTGTCTAGATCTAGACACTTGTCTTTCGTATGGTTTACCCTGATGGGATACTGGCGATGGTGCTTGCGATCCAAACGGTGTGATTCCGGTGGAGTGGAAACTTAGTGCTAAACTTTCTTCCTTTGCCCTCTTGGTGGCTTGTTGTTCAAGCAATTGCTTTACTTGTTCCTCGTGGAGATCCTTTGATCTTTGTTTGTTGATCTTGTGGATCTTGATAGCTTGTGCTTGTCGTTCTCTGTGTTGGCTTATCTGATTTTGCTTAGACCTGTATACAAAGTCTTTTTCGTGTTCGTCTTCATGGTTTGGTACTTGTGCTTGGTCTACCTCAGTTGTATTACACGGGTATTGGAGTTGGTATGGGCACGGTTGATGTTTGCAGATGGTCCAGACGTTTCCGTCTTCGTTTTCCTCACACCCGTAGTCGAGCCTATCGAGTTTACTGAAGGTATGGTGATTTCCAAAGCACGACTGTTCTGGTGTTTCTGGAGTCGGCGGTCTGCTTCGTTGATCCGTGATGTCGTTGGCTTGTTGCGTTCGTTTAGAACAAAGGCAACATTGTTGGAGCTTGTTATTCTGTTACGACCTCGATGAGGGAGTTGGCGTTGTCCGTCACTGGTCGGCTTCTTAGTCATACTATCCCCCTATTCCTAATAGCTTCTGGGATGTCGTGCGGGCAGTCACACGTCTATTGGACAATAGTACGTTGCACTGGTATCAGACTTGCACGTTCTTCTATGACACGTCAGGGGTCCACGGATACTCTCGGATGCTTACTAGTTGGGCGATCTTCTAGTCAAGTCCGGCTTACAGATGCTTCCTAGTTGGGCAATCTTCTAGGCAAGTCTGGCGTTGTCACACGGCAGGTTCACTACTAGACAATAGTGGAGTGTGGAAGGTTCTCAGTGACGTTCACTGTCTTGGCTATGGTTTGTGATGCGAAGGGAGTCTTGTGGAGTTGCGGAAGTCTTGCAGGAGCTTATTGAATGGGGAGCGGAGAGGTGGAGTGGGCGAAAGGGGACTAAGATTAAAGTATAACAAGCTAGGCTACATCGGATAAACTATGGGGTCTTTATACTACTTTGGAATGAGTCATGGGATAGCTGCATATGATGATATAGTGAGGTCATAGTGGAGCGAGTGGAGTAAATAGTGGGGGAGTGGAGTATTAGTGGAGTGCTTACTGCACATGATGTCAGAGTAGCTGCGGGGTAGCTGCGGAGTCGTAGTAAGCGCATACTGTGCATGAGTCAGGGGTAGCTGCGGAGTCGTACATACTATGAGTCATAAAAAGAGAAAAAGAGAAAAGAAAAGAAATAAGGTGATCGTGCATACGTAGGAGGGGAGATGTGAAGCGAAGTGTAACAATACCCCCCTCACAAGATTTGAGCCTCTGGCTCGAATGGTCTAGTCCCAGCCGTTCCCTTCGTGCTCGAATTGGATGTCCCCGTCATCATTCCAACCGCTGTCGAACTTCCACTCCTCGTCGATCTCCATGAGATCGGGCATCTTTTTCTTTTGTTGACGGCGGTGGTTGCGAGGGGAGCGGCGGGGTTTCTGAGGTTTGGAGGGGCAGTCGGTGGCGTAATGGTTGGGGGCATGCTTCTTGCAATGGATGCAAGCGAAGAGGGTGTGATCAACTTGCCAATGGCCCTTTTGCCCACATGCCTTGCACGTGAGCCCTTTGCGCTTCTCCTTTTCCTCCTTTGAGAGTCGGTGCATGGGGTACAGCCCATAGCGTTTGGTGCGGAGGTTGTAGTTGCGGAGGAGGAGATGGGCCCGGTGCACAGCGATGCGGACCTCGTTGATGTTTTCCTCGAGGACGTCAGTCCAAGATTTCAAGCATCGCTTGGCGTCTTGGAGTGATTCCTCGAGGATGGCGCGGATATAGGGAGGGGGTGAGGCTGCGATGACGGCGTTGACGAGGTTGTTGATTCTGGTGATTTCTTCTTTTGCCTGTTCAGCGTGTTGGATGGCGTGGGCCCAGTGCGCGTCGGGGGAGTTGTACTGGGCGGCGGTGATGAGGGTTCCTCCAGTTCCGGTCTGCTTGACGATGTCTTCGTATGTCTTCATATTGGTGAGGGTGGATTCGGCATAGGCGACCTCTGCATCCGTAAAAGCGATGCGGAGGTCAATGCTTTCCGGGTCAACGGCGGCGAAGATGCGGCGTGGAAGGTGCACAACGTCGGGGGCGACAAGGAGGGATCCGGTAGAATAATCTGCCCACTGACGATGTGTGGCAGGAGGAGGGAGGGGCGGTGCGAAGATGGACCAGTGGTCATTTTTGGGGGTGTTCGGGGCCGAACCCAGGGGAACGTAGCCAGCCTGGCGCAAAATCTGGGCCGCACCCTGCAGGGCATTGATGACGGCGGGAGTAGAAGAGACGGTTGAGGCGTAGGAGGGAGAGGCGGTCTTGGAGGAGGCATTGGAGGTGGTGGTGTTGGTCATTGTAGGATGGAGGTGTTGGTTCAATTTGGAGTCACAAACCGTTGTCTTTCTTATAGTCTTCCAGAGTCTCTTGGCTATGCTCTAGTTCGTCCTCTTTGAACCACTTGGTTTCGTCATAGCCAAGCCATTTGACGAGATATTCCACAATTCCATTACATTTGACCCTGTGATTGATGATTCCTTCGACTTCGTACTCCTCTTCTCCACCAATGATGTCAGGTGGAGGTTCTGGGTGTGAGGGGCCATGGGCATCGGTGGAGTTGAATGGTGATAGAAGCGAGATGTGAAAAACGTTGTGGATCTTCCACCCCTTCGGGAGCTTCAATCGATATGCACGGAGTCCAATCAGTTCAATGATTTTGAATGGTCCCAGTCTCTTGGGTTGCATCTTCTTTGATTGGTATGGAAGCTTCAGGTTCCTTGCTTCTAGCCAGACTTGGTCGCCTAACTTGAATGGCTTCCAAGTCTTGTCCGTTCGTTCGATCATGCGGTTTCTTGCTAGTTCATGGGCGGATAATGCTTCATCTCGGGACTTTTGAAGCTCCTTGAATCGTTCCTCATTGTCTGGGAAGTTTGTCTTGTCAAATGCTTCCGGGAGGGCATGAGGTTGAGTTCCCATGATGAGTTCAAAAGGGGTGTGGGTTCTATCAGCATGTTTGCGGGAATTGTGAACGAACTGTAGGATTGGTAGGGCTTGGCTCCATGTTGCTGGGTTTGCGGAGCAATAGATAGCAAGATATGCTTCTATTTCTTGGTTGACGCGTTCGGTACCTCCATCTGTCTGAGGATGAAAGGCAGTTGATAGTGCGGAGTTGATTCTGAGGCGTTCTAGAAGGTCGTGGAACTTCTTGGACGCGAATTGGGGGCCTTGATCTGAAATGATTTTGTCGGGAAGGCCGTAATCGGTGAAAACACGGCGAACAAAAGCATCTGCGGTTTGCTTGGCGGTGATCGTCTTGTTGCAAGGTTCAAGAATTACCCCCTTCGTTAGACCATGATCGACCACGATCATTATGGAGTCGTATCCTTTTGACGGTGGTAGGTTGGTGATGAAGTCTACCGATAGTTGGGTAAAGGGGCGGTTCGATTTGGGTCCGGTGATTGGAAGTAGTGTGGGTTTCACAGGTTGTCGGTTGATTTTGAACTGTTGACATTCTGCGCATCCCTTGACATAGGCTTTGATGAATTTGCACATTCCTGGCCACCAGTAATCTTCTTTGACGGTGTTGAACGTTCCAAGTTCACCGGGGTGTCCGATGGTTGCTGAGTCATGGTGTGATTGAACAATCTTGCGTCTGAGTTCAATATCGTTGGGAATGTAAGCTTTTCCCTTTCGGAAAAGCATGTGTTTGTCATCTTTGGTTTCCACAGTCCAGTCTTGCAGGTCATTCTGGAGGTCTGTGGGGCCTTCTTCCAATAGGAGTTTAAGCACATCAGCTGCTTCTAATTCCATTTTGTCGGAGTTGAGGATTTGTGTTACGCTTCGCTTCACACCTCCTATCTTACCCTCGCACTGCCACCACTTTATTTCTTTTCTCTTTTTATGACTCATAGTGACGTAGGACTTCACAGCTACCCCGCAGCTACCCCTGACTCATGTGGAGTATACGCTCCATGACTCCACAGCGATCTTTGACTCAGACTCCACGCGCTCCACTATGTACTCCACGCGCTCCACTATTTACTCCACTCACCCCACTATTACCTCACTATTTCGTCATACACAGCTATCTTGTGACTCACACCAATTAGGTATAAATACCCCGTAGTACGACCCATGTAGCCTAGCATGTTATACTTTAATCTTAGTCCCCTTTCGCCCACTCCACCTCTCCGCTCCCCATTCAATAAGCTCCTGCAAGACTTCCGCAACTCCACAAGACTCCCTTCGCACCACGAACAACAGCCGAGATAGCGAACACCACTAAGAACCTTCCACACTCCACTATTGACTAGTAGTGAACCCGCCGTGTGACAACGCCAGACTTGCCTAGGAGATCGCCCAACTAGGAAGCATCTGTAAGCCGGACTTGACTAGAAGATCGCCCAACTAGTAAGCATCTGAGAGTATCCGTGGACCCCTGACGTGTCATAGAAGAACGTGCAAGTCTGATACCAGTGCAACGTACTATTGTCCAATAGACGTGTGACTGCCCATCTCAGTCACCGTGGAACAACCCCCTTGAAGGGGTATGAATTTTCTGTTCCAATGGGGCCTTCGGGGGTCTGTTCCAACCATGTTCCCCTTTCCATTATTCCACCTTCTGGTCCACCATTCCACATTGCTGTTCCAAATATCCATTCCAATTCCCCATTGGGAACCAAATCTGTTCCATATTCCACCTTCTGTTCCACCATATTCCCCCTTCTGTTCCACCCTTCCACAGCTCATGTTCCACCCATACCCAGCAGTAGTGGGGGCTTCTGAATGGGTGCAGCTATGCATATAATGTATCTGTTTAGATGTTCTGTAAGTTAATAAGCCCCAAAACATGTTTAAGCATAACTGTCTT